>DWMG01002688.1:0-12851 GCA_018244855.1 Elbella merops
GAAATATGAAGTTGGTTATAGATTTTTTGAGAGAAGATGTGAATAGGTATGTATATTTCAAATACATTAGTCTGCATCGTAAACAGTTTAAGGGCCAAAGGTAAACACTCCTCGAGTGACCAGAGGTGTCAACAGGTAGTACGTGACCGGTATTGTGATCGGTTGTGTGACCGGTAGAGCGATTGGTAGTGCGACCTGTAGTGCGACCGGTAGTGTAACTATACCATGATATCTTGTACCATGGACATATCGCATTTCTCAATCCGATAAATAATTCTCAAGGTACCATTTGATCATGAGATATATTATTAGACTCAGTGTAGCTGGTTTTTACACTTCTTCTTTAACAACGATGCTTCTTCAAAAGTTGGCAGGGTTTCTAAATCCAGAACACGTGTTCTGCGTATCAATTATAAATTGATTTTATCTTTGAAATCATGTTGAATTATAAGTTTTAATAAAGTTTAGCTCGTTACCTCCCTAGTCATGCGTGCTTCATCTTGGGACGCATCTGCGCTTACCATCGGGCGAGATCGCAGACAAACAATAGACTATCAAATAATAATAAAAATAATGCCGCATTTTTTTTAGAGAAAAGAGTGCAACGGGAACCGTAACAGAAATTAAATTGCTCTATATAACTCTATCAACTCTACATTTTTTCTTTCTCGGCTAACTGGCTATGACGTGGTAATGAATTCAAGCGGTTTTTCTGTAGCGGCAGCATCTCGTTCCGCTATAGAGAATCCGACGGTGTTCATTTCTTTCTGCACCTGACAGTTGCTCGCCGGAAGTTGTTACAGTTAATTGCTTCCGGTTGGAGCGAATTCTGTTTCATTCGTTACTGAATTCTGTATTGATCAGGAATACATTGCGTCATAGAACGATGTAGAGCTTAAGAGTAATGGAGAGTTGAGAGTTTGTGACATATGAGTGTATTTTAAAAAACTATCCTGTCCTGTGAGAATTATAAATTCAATGTATTCTGTTTAAAAAATAAAAGATATTTCCTGTATGAAATACTTTGTTTGTATAATTATTATTCTTGTTTTAGTCATTTTTATTTTTATAATATTGTAGTCATCGATTTTCCAATTATGCATAAAATATGTTATACAGATAAGTATATATTTAGAGGTATTTATGGTAAAAAAACATGTTATTAATACACTTTATACGTTTAGATTATTATTTATTATTATTAATTTTATTTTAATAGTAACACTATAAATTATAAAACATTAATTGTTAGCACACAAAATAAATTTCAATTAAAAAGAATTAATTAAAAGCTTACTGTCAGCAAAATAGTGAACAAATTTCGGAGAACAGCACACGTTAACGTTAGGTCTGAAGCACATGTTATACAAAGCAATTTCGTAGCAAAGCGCACTTTATGAAGTTTCTAGACAAAAATAAACGGTATAAAGTTGAATTTTAATAGGTTTACTTGTCTGACATTGTTTTTGCACGAGTGTGCTGTATAAGATAACTATTTTATGTCTCGATTGTAGAGAATAACTTATATGAATAACAGTATAACCACAGAATGTCAGTCAAATATGCTTGTACTTTCAAATTAACAAAATCTCTGTAACCACCACGTTTGACGTTATAAATCTAAGTCTTTTTATTGAGAATTTTTGTTTTACTTAAAATGTAATATTACGCCTGTAATCTCCGAAGGTGTAGGCAGAGGAGTATAGTACACTCCTACGTTTTACCAGTTACATTTAAGTCCCATGGAATAGGCAGTGAGCCTATTGCCATACACCGGGCTCAATTCCAGACTCGGAGTCACTACTAGAAATTGTAAATTACAAAAATCTAATAGCATCCGACCCGGGATTTGAACCCAGAACCTCCCGATCGGCAGGCGCGTTTGCAACCACTCGACCAACGAGGCTGTCACTTTTACTGTTTTACATAATCCATTGATATACTTCGGACCTTTTGTTATTGAATTAAAATCGAATACATGTACGAAATTTCTCAATGTGGTTCAATAAAGAGATAAGTGAAGCGAGTGAACGATAAATAATTATAATCAACACGCATATATGTTCATCACTCATTAGGATCCCTACTTCATTTTGCTATATTTATTCATTTCGTCCTTAAGCTTTGAGTTTGCAACTACGGTTACCAACTATTTCAAGACACGTATAAAACGCAGAAATCAACTTGACATTTGTAAGAGGTCCCTGTCGCTATGTGACTCCGCCTACCAATATCGCTTTCACCTCCAACACGTCAGGACTTCGCTATTGCGTCATCGCGGTGGCGTCCCTAGTTAAATTCTGCGAGTTATACTTAAATGAAGGGGACGTAAGCTGAAAAGTACTAGAGTAATTAAAGCCGCTGAGAGCTAATAAAGTGCATGTCTCTGGCACTGTTTTGAGCGCTCAGTGTTCATTAATATATAAGTAGCCTTGAAAACCGAGCGCTCGTTTACTTTCCGTCGCTTTTGGTGCACATCGCGACTGAAGCGTTTCCATCATCATTTTCCTTTTTAACTCTACCAAATTTTCTCGCGTCGCGGTTATAGTGCGTGTGACGAACTTGACAACAATGGGAATATATAATAAAGAACGAAAATTTAAAGTCGAGATATTAAATATGTACATAAACTTAACAACTTGTTGACAAGTTTCTACTGAAACTGAAATAATTTTGACGTTAAGAAGCAACATCAACTTAGTATAGTATTTAAGTCTGATGTTTTAAAGAATGGGACTTTTAGGTCAGTGAAATAATTGATAACGTATTGATAAAATGATTATTTATTTTACTAGTAGGTAATGTATGGTAATGGGCTCATCCTATATTTCCCTCATGATCGTCAGCCTCTAGATGTCCACTGCTGGATATAGGTCTCTCCTAATCGGCGCCACTCCTTCCGGTCCTGGGCCTTCCGAATCCAGCAGCTTCCCGCTGTCTTCTTCAGGTCGTCAGACCATCTGGTAAGAGGGCGACCTACGCTCCTCTTAAAAAAAGAGCGTAAGTCCTATATTCCCTACTAGGACGTAAAAGAACGCACCCGTTCTTTCAGACTCACCCGACTCACCAGTCATGGGAGTGTACTACACTGTTCTGCTTACCCCTTTGGGGAAATAATACAAGCGTAATGCTACCTTGTTACTTTACCATTTAATGAGCTACACGGTAAATAATAAACGCTCAGTGTTCATTATCGGTCCGGTAGAAGAAATGAAAATGGACATAAAATGTATAAAACAAAAAACACGGAGCTTGAAGTCAGACGGAGCTTTATTCCGGTTCAATTAATCGCTTCAAACTATGTTACCACCTCCTTGGCAGGTTTATTAATTAAGGAAACCCGCACGAGTCTCGGCAAAAACGATAAGCAGAGATAGGAGTGAAAAAATTATAAAATAATTCCTTTACGTCAGGTCTCTATATATAATTGGCCACTGTCTAGCCTATAAGCGACCTGGAGTTATGTTCTAGTAATTATTAACTCAGTTACGGTAGTCAAGCTTTATTCTTTTTCTCTCCTACACTATTGTATTGAGTAATACTTTGGTTTAAACATGTAACTGGTAGAAAACGTTTTCTACGGGGTAAGGAGAGTTTAGCAAATAAGTCCTTACGATGGTGGTGATATCAATCAGAAATTTAGTCTCCCTAATAACAAATCCTGTAAGGGGCAATGTTAAGGAAAATTCTGTCAGACTAATAAAAGCAAGGCGAAACCTGTACAGAACAGTATATCACATAAAGCTGGAATCACAATGGATATTCCATTCGTTAAATAAAGCTGAAACACACTGGACCTGCGTTTCTCACATAAAGGTGGCAACACACTGGACAAGCGATTTTTCACGTAAAGCTGGAATCACACTGGACATGGCACATCAGCTTTTATTCATTATTACTTCCGTAGCAGCCAACGGAGCCGCTTATAGTTTTTCCACAGCGCGCTCCCTGAAGCGCTTAGCGGGGTATCGGGTTGGTTTAATTAAAAATACCCTTTAATGAGCTTTCACAGATAGCCTATTTAAATAGGTAGATTATTTATATTTCGATTTTATACAAGATCTACGAGTACGTATTTTTTTTATGGTTGGTGGGTCAAGTATTATTAATTTTCTTCTACATATCCAATGGTCTGGTCTTATAAAAAGAATGGCAGATGAAATAACGACTAAACAGAAATGCAATGCGAATGTTGATGGATGCAAGTGCTGAAGGAGATCAAGACTCATCTATCTTGACCTAATAGGTCACAGCTACTGAAGTGATGAAGCCTCAGCAGTCACAGAAACTAGCCTGTTTTTACGAAGACAGTGACGAAGTAGAAGAAACATGTTAAGTCTGAAGGATAGAGATATTTTTTTTGTGTTCTCTGGCTACCTTGTACGACACCTGGCGTGATGACACAACAATAATAATTTTTAACCGGATGTGTATCCGAAGGTATGCACGGATTGGATAACTTTAGTCAGACAGATACAGTCCTGTTACAACTGAGACATACGGGCACACATTCGGTGCGTTCCTCTCATCGTGAATTCAGAACAAAATTCGCAAAGTTCCACAAACTCATCTGAATAACAAGAGCTGATCAAAGTATTCGTAATGGAGTTCTTGTTTACTGGCGCGCGACGATATCCGCCGATACTTTGCTTATCTTTTTCAACGCTGGATAGGCGGAAATTCGTTCTTGTGTTACCTACGAACTTTTTTATATAAGGGCTTACGAAATTTTACTCGTTGGGTTATAAAGCTGTATATATTGGGTTATAACATTTTATATATTCGGAATACAACGTTATGTATGTGCTTTGTTTACTATATATCCTCGATCATGTGTTTGATCAGTATGTTACCGCGCTGTCGTTTTTTATATGTGCATTGCTTTAGGAATGTCCTTGGTCATGGGTTGAAGGCTTATATAATTATATTACCACGCTGTGTCCTTTACCTACCCGGCAGAGAGCACTGATTATTAAATACCTCCATCCTTATAGATCTGACGCGCTTCTGTTATATTCATTTGTTTCTACATATTAACATATACAGTGGCATAGATACATTTATAAATATTTTACGATATGCATATTATTATTATTATCTCTTGTGCCTGTTTCAGACTCGGGGATACCTGCCTGCGTCAAAATTTCAATTAAGCACGTATTCGTTTCGAAGGATTGGAAACTTTACGGGAAACATTGTTACTGACTGCAAAATATTCATTTTAATTCACTCACGTTAGGAACTGCTTTGAGCCGTGCAAGAGATGCGAGCGAAACACATAATTACACAATGGAGTCTACGATTACTTCACGCAAATGACAACAACTTACTGTGGTACCAACATAACTATCTCGCAGTGGAAACAACATGACCGACCCACAGTGGAACCAACACAACTAATTCCAAGTGGAACCAACACATATGATTATGATTCATAAAAACGTTAACCTTAACGTAGGCTAGAATAAATAAAAGCACTATTAAAACTTAAAATATTCACTTGTAATCAAAGTTGTTAAAGTAATTAAGTAAAGTTAGAAGTTTAATATACAGCGATAATAAAATGTTACTTTTTTCAGTTTAATGTTTCATTTCCGGCGCTGGCTCACGCAACCTTAACTGATGACAAGAGGTGGTTTTCAATAAAATTCTATGAACTAGGATATGTGTATTAATAAAGCTCTATATTGATACGTTGTTAAAGCTTTTTCATAGTACCTGTTTTGTATGTTATACGTCAATAAATATTATTATAATACAGAGTTATACTTAGCTTCCTCGCTATCAAATCCCCTTAGAATCTAGTTTTAATTTACATCTGCGTTTTCATACCTGTAACAAGATAAAACAGGATTTTAAACATTTTTCATTTGTAACAAAAAATTCCGAGGCATAATTCATGGTAAAGATAACCTATGTAAACATATAATTACGTGGGAATAATTTATATTCAGTCCGTTTTTATTCAAAATAAGATGTTAAATATCAATATCTTAAATATCGATTTAGTATCAGGCGAGCGATTATTCGATTCGGATAACTGAAGTTGAATATTCTCGAACTATGACTAACTTCGAAATGTTCCAAATTCAAATTTCAAATGGTTGCACGAATTCGTGCCATTTTCGTTCAACTGTAAGGAGTTTCGAAATTTAAATTTCAAGGAACTGTCTTACATGTATACTCTTCTGGTTTATATGTAACGAAATGTCATAATATGTTCCTTCATTTTACGTCATTTATTACTGTGTTATGAATGTTATAATATGTTAACGTTTTAATTTTTAGTAGTAAAAATAAAAACCTTTTATTCTTCTTTTAAGCATAGACAATACATACGGCAAGGCAGCCAATAGCCAAAATTGTATACAGGGCTTAAGTGCACTCGTCCACTGACTGACGATGAATATGAAAAAATATTATAGTGTATATTAAAATAATATGAAAATAACTTAATAATTTAAATCACATTTATATAAAAAGTGCAATATTATTTATCGTTTCTAGCGTTTCTTTCTATATTTTTTTAATTCGAGCAACATTAACAAGGTGAGTTAGCTGTTTCCCATAAATCCCATATACACTTTATGCTGAACTTTAGACATGCTGAAATGAAAGACAAATTGAAAAGGGACAGAGAAGGGAAGCAAATAATAGAAATGCAGAAGTTGTGAACAATACGCTCTAGAACTTTCGGGTTGAGGGTGGGAAAGGTTGGTGTTTATGCCCGTAATGGTCTTTATGCTAAACTCCATATATCTACGTTAAGGTTTCCGATGGCGTCGAGCTCTAAGCTCTAACTCTAAATGTATTGGCTTAGCTCACTTATGTTTTTCGCGATGGTCCAATTAGTCTCGGACCTATCCGAGGTACTTCCTCATGAGCTCCCGCCGATTATCGCGAGACCGCAACAGAGTATAAGAGATTAATGCAATGATAAAAAAACACTTTCGATATTTCGTTAAAGATAAGTGGACAGGATGAGGAAATGTAGAGTTCGATGCTGTTCTATTTGGCAAAATGTAGCTTCCGTGTTTAATTACTCTTAATTAAGGACTGCAAGAGAATGTCTGTTTAGTCTTATTCCGGGTGTTTCGGCACAAATCCCCAAACACTGTTGTCGACACTCCGAACTCTATGTGTCTCTACAACCAGCGGTTTAGCTCTATATTAGTAGTGTTTTAAATTGAAGACTATCTAAATGTCAATTTATTTACAACTATAATGACATTTTTATAGTGTATTCATTGGGCTTATCTGATAAAAATATTTAATATTCGTGGCGTAACGATATAAGATTATGATTTGTGTTTTCAAAATGAGCACACAGGTGATACAATTAAAACGAAGTTATTAATTTCTTTGTATAACAATTTAAATGAAAAAAAAGTCATATTACTGTGGTTTGGAATTAATTCCCTGAAACCAGTATCTCACATAACCTGACTTACCGTAAGTACTCTTTCATGGTCCTAGCTACGAAATCACCCACACAAAAGCAATGTAGAGTTTAGAAACAACACTAAAACACCCAAGTGCAAGCAAATTGAATCTTTACTAAATTAACGCCACTAATAAACCTTGTGGCCGCATCGTGCATTTATACCCGTCTTATCCTACAAGCGACGTTGTTCAATATAAATTAGTAAGGCGCGTAATCTCTATTCAAGCGCAATAGAGTCGAATATAGAGTGACGGTAAACAGAGTGAATCACATAGCGTGTGTATGGGCTTGAGCTGTTGTAATTTATGCAGTTTTGGCACTTCGACGCAGCTAATACGGATTGCATTCGCTTGCATACATTCGCTGTCTGTAGATTGTTGCTAGGATCAGTGAGTGTATTTGGGGGCCGTGTTCGTATACTAATGTGTGCACTGAATTAGTGCTTACTTCGAGCGCTTGCGGCTGAAATGTGCTAAATCTGGGATAACTTGTCTAATTGAGTGGGAAGGCGGTGATTAATTAAGCGCTTACAAGGAGAGCTTGATGTGATTTTACGAAACATTGTAAGCTGGAGTACGAAGTAAATCGAAATGTATGTACAGACTGATTGACGAGTCATAAGTTTTCAAAACCGGGCGTGTGAGAAGAGAGTGAAAAATGCAGAAGTAAGTTAGATATCGATATGGATAGGTATTCGGCACTCTGAGCCCCGTGAGGGAGCTAACGTGATAATATAATTACAAAACTAATAATACAACGTTACTGTAACAGTAAAAGAGAACATCGCGAGAAAACCTACACACTTTACAGTTCTTCTTCTTAAAATTCTGCAAGGCGTTTGTAGTCTGATTTGATTGGCAAGCAAGGCAGACTATGCCTTTAACTTTTCTCGTTCTGAGTGGAGTCCCAATTCCAATGATGAAATGATAACAGGTTGACAAAGGTAATGCATAAAGATTTTTTTAAAACAGATGTGCGGCAGGCTTTTACCCAGATAGGCTTAATTCTAAGCCACTGAGCTAGCTATCACTAAATGTTACCGAAACGAAATGATATCCCTATTGAATATCGGCGAGACCATTACGGTTAAAGTACAGCGTTTCGCAGGTAAAAGATCCATTAGTACAATTAATATTCAAGCGAACATTGGGAGTACGATATAAAACAATTTTGTAATGTATTGAGAATTCTCTACCTTCCATGACAATTGAACTTAATACCCTAATTTGGAATTTTATGTTTTGTGCTTTCTATAAAGTTTCTTAATCTTTTTAAACAATCGAACATTTGAAATTATCCCCATTTCCCCAAAGGTATAGGCAGAGGGTTGTGTATATTCCACGATTTACTAGTTACATTACATGTCCCACCGCGGGATAGGAGGTGAGTCTATTATCGTATTATTATTATTATATATTCAGACACCGTGTTATACGAAAAACATTAATTTGTTAGTTTTTAATAACAATTGTAACATAAATAAACCATTGACAATTGTTTATTTAATATTTTCTCCGATATCTACAAAGTACGTTTAGAAACGCACAAGCGTTCTGTAACAAAACAAATCGAATAACAGAGCACCCTGTACGATTTATACAGGGAGTTTGCTACAATTGTAGCAATCACGTAGCTACGGCTGTAGCTAATGTGTCAAATCAAGTAAATTGCATGTAGGCTTAGTCGCGAGCTGCGCGTTCGCTTTGATACGACGAGGCGGTTGTTTATTTTGAATAGTATATTTTGAAAATATACAGTATATACTCAGTGAACTCACGTGAGACGGAATACGAACGGTGCTGTCGTAAATAGATGTAGATAAAAAATAAAGTGAAGATTTATTTTAAAAGACAATATTCGTCTTAAATTGCGACAAGCAGTAAAAACAGAGATCTGTAAATTATTGTAGTGTTTTGGGAAGATTTTTGTCCACCAAAAGATATTTGTCGTTATAGAATAAAAGGAAACTAGTAAATGTCTACGTGGGACAACTAAGTAGGGATAGAAAAGTTACACGTTTTTTCTTAATACTCTTTTATTTGCAGGGAAACTTAAAAAATCAGAATAGAACGAAAATGTTACCGTAAAAATAATATATGGAAAAATGTTTAAATATGTATCTATCATTTTACGTCACATAAAATAAAGATAACGGTCCTTATAATAATAATAAAACGGTCTTTCGGCATCGGCAGTATATCCAGATTTTTCTACAGTCCGTAAGTGTATATTCAAGATATTATGATGATGTTACGCTACAAATGAGAAGCAATTACGTAGCGCTCCGGAGCGCTCGTAACGTAGCAAATCAAGCGAGCACGTAGACGACGTAGCACGTCAGCTGCGTTAACTTCGTTAGCTGTCCGTTTGCCGAACGAGTTAACGTTGTTGTACGGTTTTAGTCGTTAAGGCGGTACACATAAATGGCTCTACGACCCTTCTACGGTCTACAGGCTGCGAGAACAATCTATGCATTGTATAAGTGACGTGTTACATTATATGATAAAAATTATATCAGTGTGGAATATATGTAATTGGGAAAATTCTTTATATATATGTAACATTTTCATAGTCCAATTTAAAGTTTGAAATTCAGTACGTAGAAATTTGTTAGAAGTAAATGTACGAAGTAATGTCGTTTTACCAAAATCGGTTTCAAGAACTTTGAGTTGCGTTGGGCTGAAGCCAAAATGACAGATTGCCTAACAGCTCAGAACACAATCGTTCACTTAGTGATTATCAAACGAGTTCACGTGAGAATCCGACTCAAAATCAAAATATACACATTTGCTAAAGAAGAGTTATGAAAGAAGAATGTAAATGTTACAAACTGTCCTTAAGTTATTGATGATACCACGATATTACCTACTTGATAAATTAACGTACCGGTTTATCTAAGATATATGTTTTGAGATAATTCGTAAAGAAGAAGATAGATCCGGAAGAAAAATGTCTCAGCGGAGATAATCTCCGCGGTGGCCTCCCTACGATCAGCGGGAGCTCACGGAAGAGGGCTTGGAATAGGTTAGAAATTAACCGAACTTGGCAAAACAAATCATGCCAAAAAAAAATGATTAACGCCGGTACGAATATGTATATAAACTTTCAAAGAACGTTTACAAACATACAAATAAAATATTAATTTATTTTAACAACGTACAAAATAACAAAACATAGAAATTATGTAGAATAGCCGCATTATGGCATTAAACTCGTAAAATTGTTACTTTGTGATTAGAATATGATATTCTCAAAAGGCTTTTCGTGGTGTGATAAAATCGGTGGTATTCTACACACGATCACTGGCTAACACAATTGCGCCCCGATACTACATGAATTCAATGAACTCAATTACTATTATACTCTCGTGTGAATGTTAAGCGATTTGCCATATGTATGTACTACATACATGATCTATGTATATAGACGACACATTAGAGAGGTGGATGAGGAATTCTGTCTTCCAATTCTGTCTACAAAGTAAAAAATTCATAATAGTCTGTATGTTATTGGTTGTAATTTATTCGCTCGTAAATTATTTTGGTTTTGAATACACGAGGATAAGTATTGGAAAAAGGATAAAGAAAGCTCAAGGAAATCAATGGTGGAAATTTAATAAACCATTTCTTTTTTAATCCCAACCTCGCCTCATTCCGGAAGGAAACCTGTGTCCAACATTGACACTGTAACAAGTTTAATAGCGACGATGACATTTCGTAAAAACGTATAAATCAAATATTACACGGTACAACAATATATGAAAGATTGAAAATAAATATTATTTCCAGGTACAAGAAACGAAAAACAACGCAATGTGTTTTTAACGTAACTTTTTTTCCACCAAGCGGGAAAAGCAAAGTAATATTCATACACGTTTTCATTTCATCGGTGAAAACGTTTTATGTGGCAAAATGATGTGTGTTGCATGTTTACTTTCATTTATCTGTTTTAAATAAGCCTCTTTTAATTCCTAACAGTTAATTTAAATTTATTATTATGTCATCAGGTCTTTTACAGGGTAGGTAGACGTGACATACGACATTAACGCTAACGCTTTTATTTAATTTCTATGATGTATAAAACGGATATGCAACGATACTGTAATTATTGTTATTATATTGTCACGCCAAGTCCCTTACGGGTTAGGCGGAGAGTACCGAGTTCCAAATATCTCTATACATATACTTACAGACCTGACGTGCGTCTCTACATTAATGACTCTCTTCACACACGTGCGCCAATTTCGAAGACTTTTGAGTCCCCGATCAGCCAGTATAATACTGCTAAACTTAGATATTAGATAACGAATATAAAAACAGAAGTTGTAGAGTAACTATAAATAAAGCACAGATTATTAAGATCACCTGTTACAGGAACCTGGGCAACAAATATGAGCAGAGCCAGTACGTATGAATAAAGCATTTGCCTTTATGATTACCTGTTACCGACAGTATATTCAACAGTACAATAGACTGAAATGCCACGTGTCTATTCGATCCGCTTAAATTGTCCGTGCCATTGATAGAGCACACTGAGCTCTGAATTGAACTGTTTCTATTCAGTGTATTAGATTATAGTAGCTCTACATTTCGTTTATGACTTGAATGATTACAATAATAGAAATGTTTCTTTCTTGCATTATTTATTTAATGTTCCACGGAGATCGTGAATAAATCGATTTTTAAAATCAATGAATTTTTATTGGCCTCTCTTTGCTCTATTATTACTGTAAAAGTATGGTATTAAATATCAGAATCTATTACAGAATTAAAGACGGGTCAACGAGTTTACGTGTAGCAGTTGCTACGCTAAAGTTAACGTAGCAAAGTATTCTATATTTGCTACGAAATGAATCTACCATTAAGAATGTTTGAAAGTAGCAAGATGTAGCAGTAGCAAATCGGTTTGTTAAATAACAATATCAGTTATCACTATCCAGTTGTAGTAATTTTATTTATAAATATGTAGGAGTGAAGATTTTATACTGCATTCATGACATTTCTACTGTTTACCTTGCTTCCTCGATACGATAATATGTATTTATTTATCAAATATGTAGTTCACTTACTACAACAATATATAATTTGTACAGAATTATATACAATTTTAATATTTAACAAATGGCGACTGGGACTACTATACGCCACCATGCAACAGCAGGCATGCGCGCTTATGATAAATAAAAAAAACCTAAAATAAAACGAAGTAATTCTTATTTATTGGAGATTTCCTTATTATTATTTCATCGTTACTTGACACATGCCATTTACAGACAAAGATTTGGGTTCAGCTCCAATTTGCACGGAACTTCATCTAATTTGACAGGCGACTGAACTGTTCCGAGTGGTTGTATAAAAATACAGAAATAAAGAGATCTATAAGAAAGACACAAATGATCAAATTCTAT
>DWMG01002689.1:0-12850 GCA_018244855.1 Elbella merops
ATAAATAAATAAATAAATAAATAAATAAATATTGTGAATTGGCGTAATGAATTGCATTCCATAACGTTTGATACCTGATGCATTGGTACTTAATTGTATTTTGATTTGTAAGACTTCTGCTCGCCGCATTCCACCCGGCGACAGCAGTATCGCGTTACGAGCTGTAGTTACAGAAATATTTCGCACCGTTCTCATAAGCGTACTATTTTTACATCGTCGCTTCCCAGCCGCGCGGCTCCGTCTTTGCTGGCGCTTCTTTGTAAACACGCTCCGGTTCTGGCGTAGTGTCTCGAGAATGTATTATTGCGATATTATTATATTGCAGAGAATAAAATATATTTTGAGTTACGAACATTTTCATAAAGTTTAATATTGCCATAAATATTCAATTATACAAGATGTTGGAGAAAAATTCCAATCATCTATGCAATTGTGGCTAAAAAATTAAATTTATTCATTTTATTTAGTAAGTAGAGTGAGTCTATCTAAAGTATCGTAACGTCGATAATGTTTCGGCATTTATATTAATTGATTATTGAGACTTTCACGTTCGCCGGATTGAAAACAATTCAACATGTAATTCGTTTAATTCAAGGTGAAACTATTTTGGCCCGTGTTATAAGAATTGCATCACGTTATTAACATTATTGACTGACTCGTTGGTCGTGTTGGTTGCTAGTGCGACTTCCGATCGGGAGGTCCCGAGTTCGATTCCTGGGTCGAACACTACAAAATTTTCTAATTTAGATTTTCTAGTAGTGGCTTGGAGACTGGATATGTGCTCGATGCGTAGCAATAGGCTCACCACCTATTCCATAGTGGGACGTAAACGTAACCGGTGAAACGTGGGAGTCATCTGCATTCCTCTGCCTACCTCTTCGGGGATTACAGGCGTGAAGTTACGTTATTAACATAATTTTTGATGTAAGATGAATGTTTTATAGATCGTTAAATTATTTTATATACATTGTACAATTCTGCGTGGTCACGTTTACAGTAGCATTAGCTTTCTGTATTACTGATACTATTTACGTCGATTGCAGTGAATTACGTTTCGATTTTGTATAAGATTTTTCATTCTTTACGTGGTTACCGTTTTAATCAATCAGTGACCGAAAATATTGCAAAACATTAGAAAAAAGTTGCGAATGCGATCAATAATGGCAAATAGCGGACAGATAACTAAAGCCGATAGCGCGTAGATGATAAACGTAAACGTAACTTCGCGCGTAGATGATAAGTAAATAGTTTTTTTTTTATTTATAATTATTTCCAGTACGTGGCCAATGTGACCATTGTCATTGTAAGAAAAAATAAAAGCATTGATTGACGATGATGGCGGTGACAACGTTTCAAAATATTATGTTAAAGAAAAGTCTAGAAAAGACGGTATTGATTGTCCGTATATTTGAAACGCATTTAAATTAAGAAAGACAAGATATAATGTGATTTTTTAAACGAATTTAGGTAATTAGTTCTAATCATTATAAACTAGGAGACGTTATGCGACTATTCCAAACTCTAGAAGCCTATGACTTGTGGTGGTGGCAGCTACTGAAGGCCATGATCATCGTTCCACTATTAATCGATACGACACTTAGCGGCTTTTTTTGTGTCAATATCATATTTTTATTGTCCTAACCGCTGTTCTGTTGATCTGTTCTGTGTCAATATCATATTTTTATTGTCCTAACCGCTCTTCTGTTGACTTTATTCAATTTTAAACTGCTAGGAATAACATAGGTACCATCTAAAACAAATGTTTTTGGTTGTGGTGGTAATATATGAACTTATATAATTATCGTGTGTATATTTATAATAGCATATTTAGTAAATGTTATGTACACTTTAGTGTTCTTATTAATGTTCTAAGGCTTGTAAACTCTGTCAAGCCGAACTAGGCCAGCGTATCAGACTAAGGTTTTAACCCCTTTTCATTCTGAGAGTAGACCCGTGTCCAACAATATATACATACGAGTACATATCACGGGTAAGGGGTTCCTTAAGGGGTAGGTAGAAAACACGGCGTGCAAATACTTCTAACTTTGCTTAAGTACCTGCCGTGCTTCTTCCATATTTATCGGTTTCGGTTTGGTTTCGGTGTTCAACAATGGAACGATAAAGTTGATGATGATGGCGTCCATTATTATACATATTTCAGCGGAAGTAATGAAATAAACTTTTCTCGAAGTCTCTATAATTCTTCTATCGCGAACGATTTAATGCTACACCAATATTAATCAGACACTTTCACTGTATGTTTTTCTGACTGATTTCAAATCTTAAATTAGAAATTTTTAATTTAGACTTGCGTTAGTCACTGTGACTGTTTGGAAATCAGTTACCTATATTAAGAGAACGATTAGGCTCTCAGGTGTGAAGTTAGCGTAGAAATTACCGTAATATTAGATAATTAGAGGTTTGAGTATTGATATTAAAATATTGGTTCAATATTTGTAATTTTAAATATTAATCGATAATAATTAAATATATTATAACGGTGTCAAAAATGCAAATTAAGATTGTAATAACAGATTCACGAGGTAGTCAGGAACAATGTAACTGATAAATTAAATTTAATTAAATAAATTTATTTAAACAATTCACAATAGGTACATACCTACTTTGAAGTAATTATAGCATTTTAATTAGCACCAGTATCACGGTGACTATCCCGTTAGACCCGGGAGACCCTGAGATCAAATCCCGGGTTGGGTACCTACTATTGGATTTTTCTAATTTAGAATTTCTAGTATTCTCGGAAACTGGACCTATACCATGTACAAGTATAAGCTCACCACCTATTATTCCTTGGGACGTAAACTTAACCGGTGAAACGTGGGAGTCATCTGCATTCCTCTGCCTACCCCATCGGGGACTACAGGCGTGATGTTACCAGCATCAGGGTATCATTTTTTTAAGTTATATTCAGGTATTGTATGCACAAAATTACGATTCTTTTGTTTAATAGCAATGTTACTACTGTAATTATATTGTAATTTATATTTACATGAACGATTTGACATTCCTAATAATGTAATGTTAGTTACACGATGGGGAAAAAGTTATAGTAATAATGACAATAATATGTATTCATTTATAATTACAATGTTTACAATAGTTGTTACTCTCATTTATAAGCGTCTTCTTGTTCCGCCGCAAGGCATGCAAATGTCATTTGTGATGTATACTAATATACACATAAAAAAGGTATGACTACATATAACGACCGACCCATTTATCATTCCACTGCTGGAATATGGGTCTCTTCTCATCTGGAGAGGGTTAAGGCCATAGTCCGCCACCCTGGCCAAGTGCAGGTTGGCAAACTTCACACACCTTAGATTTTTCTTGTTTTTATAAATTCTAAGGTTTGGTTTCCTCAGGATGTTTTCCTTCACCGTTAACAGGTGGTATTTAAATTTAAAACGCACTTTATTGTAAAGAGGTGCGCGCCACGGATTTAAACCCATTACCCCAGGAGTGAGTGGCTGAATTATTAACCACTTGGCTACCACTGCATAACTACATAGGAAAAGCTGTATTCTAATTATTTATTTTTCATTTGCATACTCACAACTAAGTTGGGTATATTTCAGAGAATTATTACCTAATAGGCTAAAATTAATTATTTTAATATAATTTAAATAAAGCATTGAAAACGAACGGTTACGTGGTGAACAACGGCACTATGGCGTCATACGCTGCTGGATACAATCTATTTTTGGACGAGAAACGTGTGAAAATTGACGTAAGAAATGAATTTCATTCTATTGTGCTCATGACTACTTATGCGTAGGTTTACAACAACAAATATTTGTGGCATGTTATTTAGGTACAGTAAGTTGTAATAATAAAAAATACAAATTTATAATAAAAATACTCCATCTGAAATGTCGACGTCAGGTACGATTCCCAAAACATTGGCAGCATTGCATCGACGAGTCGCGAGGCCGCCTTTGTGTGTAGATTAAAATTTTAATGATAATTTAATTAATTCTAATATTAATACTTACATTATCACCCCAGGTCTTTGACAACGTAGGCTGAGAGCACCGACTTGGTACTTACCAAATATGTCTCACCCTTATTCAGTTAATAAAAATTTCCATAAAATACCAGCTACCGAATCCATGTTTATACATGAACATATTGTAATTTTGTTGGATAAAATACAGAAATTATTGATTATCCGAATGCTTTAGCCATGGCCTCGTATCTATATTACAGTCGCTTACAATAATCGACCCATTGTAATTCCACTGTTGGAATACGGGTCTCCTCTCATATTGAAAGGGTTAAGGCCATAGTTTGCCATGCAGGGCAAGTGCGGGTTGGCAGACTTCATATAAATTTTAAGGAGTGCAGGTTTCCTCACGATGTTTTCCTTCACCGTTAGCAAGTGATATTTAACAGTCGCTTACGTTGCTTTTAATATTATTATTTTCTTTTAAAGTGATGTGATTTGCTGTGGAAATCCTGAGTAAAATATGTTCTGGAATTATCTTTACTTCAGTTCAGAGGTTCGAATTTACCAGACTTTATATAACTACTCCTTTCAATATTTTGTACATAGCACGATTGTGTAGGATATCTAAGGAATTATGTATTAATAAGTTCTAATATCGGTTGACCCACGTGACAAGAAAGTTAGGGCACAGAAGCTAGAGGTCACGACCGTGGTCTCGGGGCGTGAGAAATTACCGATTGCGGTCAAGTCAGTTGCGCAACGCGCAGGTGGGTCTTGCTGCGGCCAGCTATTTGTCTGATAGCTGTCTACCAGTTAATTGCCTGCACCACCAACTCTACCAACCATGTTTCGACCTCCTGTCTGGTTGATATTGTGCTTGGTAGCCTCAGTGGGTAAGTAAACATTAAAAAATTTAAATCCCTTGTCTTTTTTAAGTCACGGTTCTTCCTTTTTAGTATTTTTGCATATAAGTAAATCATATCATTTTTTTAAATTAGCTGGGCTTAAATTAATGCTAATTAAATTTACTGTATTATTACTTACTAATATTATACTTAATGCATGTGACTGCAATAACCGCTCAGTCTATCGCATTTAAATCTTTTGTTGCACTATTTCTATATATTATGGATGAAGTTCAAGTGATTGTAGCAGAGAGTATGAATACTGTTATTGATCTTATAGATCTTCAAGAAGCCGTTGACACCGATTGTTGCACAAATGAAGTGCAAGAAACAGCAACACCAGAGTTGGCGGAGACTGAAATACAGGAAGTGGATCTGGAGGCAACTTGTCCAGAGCTCAGTGGGCAAATTATTGGAGGAAGGCCCAGTTCAGTTGCGAGACATCCATACCAGGCGTCGATGGTGATTAACGGCAACTCCTTCTGCGGCGGTTTCATCATCAGCAGGGATTATGTTGTAACCGCCGCACATTGTGTTCGAAAGTGAGTTTGACATTTATATATTATATTGCATTTTTCCATTTCAAAAAATTATGGCTTGACTTTACTAGTTTTTAATTAAAATTTAAAAAATGCCACTGCTTTAAATCTACACTTGAGGCTTAGGAGTTTAGTCGATTGATGGTTAACAAAAAGATTAATGCATTGTCCGGACCAAATGTGTCTTGGCACGCGGCACTGGACTTGTTGAAAATAGACACAGTTATTACGGTGAAGATGTTATGACACAAGAGAGATCTATATATATCTAAAAGCTATATACATTGGGAGCACGATCCGGCAGGATTGTGGACATGATTTATACAAAAATTTTAAGAGGTACGCCACGTTGTATGTTTATGTTGTTGTAAAATTACAAATTCTACAGGCCGCTAGGCACTAACGCTTGTAAGCGTACAATTATAAATCTCAATTTTTGTATTCAGATATACGTAATTTTTATAGGAGTATACTTGTACCTTGATAATTTTTGTTTTATATAAGGAATTAGATATAACATACCGATATGGAAGGCATTCATTTAAATTTATTAATTGAGCACGGTTTTTTTTTTCTTTTAAAGTGAAATTATAGTTCTTTGGTTTTTTTAAATATCTGACGGTTAACGTTTCATCATAAATCAAATCACAGTGTTACAAAATCTAGTTTAGATTATTCTGAAGTAAGGTAATCAGTGGAAACCGTTATCTGTCGACATTGTTACCGGTGGCGGGTAGATTTTTATTTTTTACAATAATTTATTTGTTCTTTTGAACAATGTTCATTTAATAAGCACCGATATAATTTTAAACAAAAGTGCAATAAACAGAATTTACAATAGCCAAGAGATGAAAGTAATAAAATTATAATTACAGGTGAATTTGACGCTCATTTAAAAGCCAATAATATAATTGTAAAATAATAAGTGATAAAAGATGATCTTGTTGTTACCTAAAAGAAAATAGAAATTAATTAAATTATAATTCAGTTATTACTATTTACTAATATTTAAAATTGAATAAGTGGCTATTGCTAATATACTCTAATTATATTTAAAATAGATTAATAAAATATTATAAATTAATTTTAGATTAAAACAAGTATAATGAAACCAAAGAAATGAATGAAGGAACTTGAAAAAGAAATAACCATCATTTTTTTGGCCCCGCAAATAAATTATTGAAGAGATCAAAATTAAAAAATGTAAAGAAATAATTATTTATTTTTTCGAACTATTCTGCTAAGAGCATTTTGATTTTATTTTTGTGCTGTGTGTCACCCTATGGCGTTAAGTCTCGTTATTCTAAAAAGCGGCCTGTGTCAACCTGTAGAAAGATAATAAATTGGTAATGGGGATTGAGTTTCATCCAATGTGTAAGTCGTAGCTTTCACATTGAATAGGTTGTCATCAAATGAATATAATATAGCATTTATCTTAGCGAAGCCAGATATTATGGTACCGTGAAAATATTTAATGCTTCTCTATGTTACATTTAACATAATCTGTCTGATGCAATTGTGATATAAGATCTTCAAATGCCTTTTGAAGCATTTTAAATTACGATAGTTACAGCAACTGGGATTAATTAAAGATATTTATTTATTCGTAGCCAAAAGAAAACACGTCAATTACCATTTAATTGCTTGCATATGTAATTAGCATATATGGTTGTTCAAACTTCTAAGATCCATTCGTTATCACATGTTTAGCGCAGCACCGTCAGCCATCCGCTTGCGGGTAGGGAGTACGCGCCGAGACTCCGGCGGAAGGATCGTCGCAGTCTCGAATGTGACTGTCCATCCCCAGTACGGCAGACCTCGGTTCGACAACGACATAGCTGTATTAAGGCTGGCCAATCCGCTAACTTTCAGCAATACTATCAGATCGATCAGGCTACCTCAGCCTAGACAGGCTGTCCCGCTTGTACGGCTGACTGTCACTGGATGGGGTCTTACCGCTGTTAGTATTTATCTTTATAGATTTTACTGATATCCACCTAACATGAAAATTGTTTTTCATGGAACATTTTCGTTTGACACGTGGAAGTAAAAATTTTCTTTAATGTTTATTTATTTTCAATTTACTTCAACGTCTGTTTACTTCTGATTGTCCTATATTTTTCAGTATTTTAATAGTATGTAGCTCTTAATGTAATGAACTTTATTTATGACGAAGTAATAAGGAAAATTCGACTGTTCCGTGATGTTTTCAGCTTCGCGGTCGTCGTATTCCTCGTACGATGATGGAAGCGCATGTGCCTGTGGTGCCACACTGGCTATGCCGGCTCTCATATGGAGACGCATTGACAGGAAATATGTTCTGTGGCGGGCACTTTCTCATAGGCGGTGTATCATCTTGTCAGGTAATAATTTCAATTATTATTATTACGAGGCTTCGTCTAGGCAGAGAGCACCGAGTGCCAAATATATCTGTCTTTACTGACTTGACCTAATATACTTTTTCTATCCTCACTCTCTTCACATACGCACGCCGGAGTCAGAAAAATTGCACCTCCTTATTA
The DNA here is from genome assembly GCA_018244855.1 of Elbella merops. NCBI lineage: Eukaryota > Metazoa > Arthropoda > Insecta > Lepidoptera > Hesperiidae > Elbella > Elbella merops. Next base: position 7,937 of record DWMG01002689.1, read on the forward strand.
GTGGCACAAGGTTTCATTAAGTATAAGTTTTATTATTGCATACCCTTCGATGTGTGATGCGTTTAATATGATTATTTTTATTGCCAGGGCGATTCAGGTGGTCCAGCCGTGTTCCGTGGGATAGCGTTCGGAGTCGTATCGTTCGCACGGGGCTGCGCGCTGCCACTTTCTCCCACCGTCTTCACCAATATCGCTTCACTTCGAGACTGGGTCACGGAAAATACCGGCGTCTGATTCAAATACAAATTTAACACCACATCGAAGGGTCCATGTTGCATCAAACACATCTGTGATATAAATAAAGAGGACATTCCTAACGCGTGCCCATTCCTATCGATGTCGACTGCGTTAATTTATTCTTTTACTTTTAAATAAACTTTTCTTGCTAATTATTTCGTCTTTTTGTTATACCATTTCTTATAATAATCTTGGTCTACGTTTGTTAATTTTAGTGAGTTATATATTCGGTAAGGGTTTGATACCGCTTTAAATGATTTTAACCTATGCTATTGATACGAGTAGTTATAAACCTATTTTTGTGATCCTCAAATGATAAAAATAATTCTTCTGTTAAATGTTTTGTGAGTGTACACATAAGTACGTGTACACATACACGTATACACATGATTATAAATGTACCGGCTTAACTCACGTACGTTTTTCGGGATGGCCCGACTAGTTTCGGACCTGTACGAGGTCCTTCCTCAGGAGGTCCCGACGCTCGCAGCGGGGTCGCGGCGGAGATTGACCGCCGCGACCTGGCACAGGTCCGAAACTAGTCGGGCCATCCCGATGAAAATAATTTTTAGCTGCATTTTAAATTATATTGCTCATTTATTAATTGTTATAAATACTATTCCCCAGGTCTACGAAATGTTCCTAATCGGCTACCAGTTTAAAGTTCTGTCCCCGATCTTCACTATCCATTGGGGTCTACAAGCTAGACGCACTCGTCCTCTCTGGCGGGAGAAACAAAACGAGAAGAACCGTAAGCACTTCGAGACATTCAAGAGGGAACTGTTCGCCAGATATCGTCGGGACCCGCTTCATCTGCTGCGAAGACCTGCTCAGCAGGCAAAGAAGACATAGACATCGCGAGGTCGTGCGACGAAGGTTGCCGGCCTCACTATTTTCATGCTGTTCATACAGCTGTTCTGACAAATGGATCTCTCAATTAGCATGTTATTGTTGATTGATCGAAACTCTTATTACATATGAAGTGTGACCCGGTGCGGATTATGATACGATTAACATTACTATCGATAGCTACTGTTTAAGTTATACAATTGTATATGACTGATAAGGAATGTTGTAATGTCAGTTGACCTAAAAGAGTATCTTGACGTGCTCTCTACATAGAATAAGTATTTTATTTTATTGTTTTGTAAACAACAACGAGGTGAAACCCCTAGTTTAATAATAATAATACTGATTATGTTACTTCATTAAGAAAACAGTAAGAGAACGATTATGATGTCTGCTTTTCGGTTATTCGTCATCTCGCCCGATAAAAACTCACCTGATCGGGCGACTTGGCACCTTTGGAATTTACCTAATATTTCTGTCGTCAACTCGTACGCTCGTACAAAGTACAGGCAGGTAAAAAATGTTGAATATTTGTTGAATTATGTGCTATGCAAGTATACTTTAGTACGATCATGTATGTATGGATACAGATGGGCGTTACACCTGTATATCCACAAAGGCCTACATATTTCATTTACTGCGGTCATTTTTAAAATCATTATTGTCTACAGTTTCATTATTCGAGTGGTCAGTTCACTGAGCTATTTAGTATTAACATTAGAAAGAATAGTGGCTATTTTTTACATTTCGGTCTGAATATTTGTAGAAAGTTCATAGACCAACTGTACTGGCTCGGAGACTAATAATGGCGGCCAACTGCTATTAGGTAGTCTGGTCTGTTATTCACTTTGTTAGGCTGGTCATGCAACAGCGAAACAGTGAAACTTTGTCTGCAATTTGAGCAGCAGCATGTTGAGTATACTATGCATTTATTTATTTAGTTTGTTGCTCTCTATAATAGTTTACCAGGACATAAGGACTCAAGTTCCTGTTCTCACAAAATACATGTATTCCATTATTATGAACCGAGGTCAAAAACAAAATGCTTTTACAAAGAAGTAATTAGATATTGTAATATTATATAAAGCTTCTTCCTCTTTATAAGGGAATTGTATAGAAAAATCGTTTCGAATCTATAAAAAAATAATTCAAATGAGCTCTTTCGCCGAATTTTTCTACAATAAGGATATTACGTAATAAGTTTAATAAATAATTAGGTTTAAATTAATTCCAAGTTGTGTAGATGACTGTTTTACGAATATTATATATTATTGTTACTTATATGCTGAACGTTATTGCTGTGTTGTTTCGTGGAGTGTGGCAAGACATACGAGTAGTACAAGGTCAGGAGACCAGGAGAACTCAAGAGCTGCGGCGCGTCTGTGATATCTGTATTCGCAATTGGGTACAGATATGTACACAGTTCATTTACCTAACAATAATTGGAACTAACGTTCGGAAACTTTTTTGACGCGATAAAATTCTTTGTATATATAATATTATATTGATTAAATTTTTTCTTTTGTCAATAAAAAAAAATCCATTATGTGCTACGAGTATCAGAACTCGTCATCACACAAATAAAATAATACAGAATATTGTCTCTGAATTATTTTATTTGTGTCATGACAAAGACAGCTATTGAGCTGTTTGTGCCTGTCGTATTGACATTGAAAATCCGGGAGCGGTCCAGGTGTGTGGGGTTCTAATACTGGCAGCCTATATGACTTTATAAGTGTATGTACTTAAGTATTTATACCAAAATGTTACTGCTTGATACCGGAGGAGAAAGAGTGAGCCGTGTTCTATAGTGGAACAACAAGAGAGCCATTGAAATAATGCTAAGAAACTGACTCATTCATGTACATAATCATATATAATTAGTAATTGTATTAAGATCGCAAATGCTGATAAGGAATATTAACGGCGACGTTTCGGCCATGCCGCACTAGAAACTATTGATAGAAAGTTATTACATGATCAAATAAAATAACTCTATATCTAGGTACACTATTATTATAGCTTTGCTACAAATCTTTCTGACTTTTAGAACCCTTATACAACATGATTTTAAAGTTATGTCACCGTGGATCTTATACATTTTATATTTGACGGGTGCCCATAACGTGTAAACGCGCCAATATTTCAACCCAACTGCACACAACGTGGTGGGCTGGACCGGCCAGTGGTATGGTACACACTTACATATAATGGCCACCCGTTAAATAATGACTATTTACAACATCTTTAATTGCTGAATATTATACTTTATCATGTAAGTATTATAATTATTATAAATGGAGAAAATAGTGTCCTTGTAGAGTGACGTTTATTGATACTGTTTAATAAATCGTAAATAGGATAATGATCATTAAAAGAATAACGCTAATTATTATAATGTTTAAAGAATTCCAGAATTATCCAATAATAATTTAATTGTTATTGGTTTTTGTTTTTTATGCAGTGTTGATGTAATCATCAATAATGTAGTACCTACGTAAGGCGATGGTCACTCTTAAAACTACTGTCAAAAGTATAAAAAAAAGCGTCTCCATCCACATGGGAGCACAACTTAGGGAAATGATGATGATGGTTTAGTTAGAATTTAAATTGTAATTACACAGAAAAACTTTATAACGGATATACATATATTCTATACGTACTTACGCGTTAAGTGGTTTGATTACCAATGTCTTTTAATGAACAATAATTTTAATTGACATGTATTTGACATGTTAGCATTTGTTTTTTGTATTTCAATTTGCCATTTTGTAATGAAATATTATAAATATAAGGCAGTGTATAAAATAAATGCACATTTTAAAGCTTGTTTTAAAAATGTCAATGTTTTGCTCACGTGCTGTTCTGTTTTCGTAAATCTGCACATGACTAACTTAAAATTGAGAAGTATAATCTTTTTTAAAATAAATATTTACATCTACAAAATTGTTTAGCCTTGTTGATCAATATTTTTATTTATTTAAAATCTGTATCGACCGGACATCGGAACTAAGTAGGGACGGCACAAATATAGTTTATTAGATAATTTAAATAAATAATATATTTATAACACATTTCATGTGGATTTTATTTATATTTTCGGTTTTCTTTGTGCAATATGTTATAGCAAATAATTAATTGTATTTGATAATTCTAAGTGTATACATAATTCTTACAAGTTGGATTTCTTTGGAAATATGCGTAAATGGCGAAACTTTATGAGAAAAGTGTGTAGATAAATGAGCTAAAAGTGAATAAAGTTTTCTGAAATATTTAAAAATTAACATGTATTATATGTACTTACATGCATACATACAATATGTAAAATTTGAATATACAATTCTTGAACATGGGTATGTTGTTTTATATAATGATATGAGATTGCGTTTTGAAGAGTATGACCTTAATCCCCCCAGCTGTGAGAGGGCACCAGCCTCCAACAGTGGAACGATAAAAAAGGTCGATAATGATGTTAATGTTAGGAAATTCTAGGCATGGGCATTTTAAATTTTTTTGTTGTCTAATCTTAGTCATATAGTTGGGTAGTCATATGGTTTAGTAATGTACTCATACACCCAGTCCCATATGACAGGGTAGGAGAGCCGCGTATAGACACCAGGGAAGTTTCCCCGAGCGCAGCCGAGTCCCCATGACACGACCCCGATCAGCACGCCCTCTCTGACGATCGGACCGCCGCTATCACCCTGGAACGAGACAATGCTCTACCATTTAAATTTTCTCATTAAATTTCAAACGCTTCAGGAACACAGCGTATACACAGAGTTGGAATTACGAACAAAAAGTCCTGAGAAGAGACGTTTGTCCTGT
>DWMG01002690.1:0-12845 GCA_018244855.1 Elbella merops
TATAAAATATCTTATTATAAAAATGTAGCGGTTTAACTCACGTACGTTTTTCGGGATGGCCCGACTAGTTTTGGACCGACCAGTCTCCGTCGCGCCTTCGCTGCAAGCGCCGGGAGCTCATGAGGAAGAACCTCGTCCAAGTCCGAAACTAGTCGGGTCATCCCGAAAAACCTACGTGAGTTAAGCCGGTACAATGTGTATATACACTCACGAAACATTTATTAGTAAAATGAATTATCTTCCCTTTCTTCGCACTCCATAAGGATCTTCATAAAGCATTAAGGATATTTGGTTTAATGATGTAAGAAAAACTTGTATGAAGGATCCAAGAGACTTGGTAAACTTCATGACGCACAGCCTTATACTGTCAGCTGTTTAAATGACTGCTCATTTTCATAGCTATTACAGCAATGGTGGTTGATATTTCATATGAATTGCAATGTAAATGAAATTAATACTGTCCCATTATAACGAATTCACAATTTTGCAAACGGATCTTTAATTTCATAAGATAAAATTAAAGCATTTTCTACATACATTCATTATTATTAAACAATGAGAAAAGTATTTAGGCTACCAATAATTAAATTTTTTTCGACCCTTTCCATTGGTCCTTTGATGGACATAGGTTTTTATCAATGGAATGGATAAGGTCATTATAGTCGGCCACGCTGGTCAAGCGCGGGTCCCCAGATTTCACACGCCTTATAGACGAACCATGCAATAGCTTAAATAGCGCCTTTGTGACTGAGCAAACAATTCAAACGGAATTTTCACAATAGATCTTTGGGTATGTACTCGTATAGTTTTTATATACAGTGGCAAACACAATTTTGCTACCATCTACTCTAGTTCATAACTTAAGGTATTTCTGCATGCGATAATCCAAGGATGCACTCAGGATATCGGAAAATAATTTGAAATGAAATTTTACACGCGGATTAGATCCGCAGGTGCCTTGAAAGGTTCCCATCGAAATGCAAATGCAGCGCTATGCAGCAGCTGCAACACATACACTAGCATCAGAGTGCTAGAAATTAGGCAAATTGAGAGGATATGAAACCTGAAAAATGACGAGAGAAACGTTTGGCTTTAAAGAAATGAAAAAACCCATTTTTTGTTTGGCAAACGTTGATTGATTAATTAGCGGCACTTTGTGATTACAAAATTAATCAAAGTTCGCGTTAAATTAAAAAATTCAGTATTAAGAAATGGAATTCAGGACGAGAGAGAGACAGCTAATTTTAGGTATTATAATTTTGTGAGTCCTAAATCCTGAGAATTCCAAGATTTATTTAACGTGAATATTTTAGATGTGAAGAATGAATAAGGGTGTTATAAAATTCAATTGGCGGAACGAGTTTTATTGACCATCCGTTCCAAAGGCTTATCAGAAAAGTGCATAGCTGTGTACCAAAGGCGAGAATAGTAAAACATCTATACAACTTTTATTACTTCAGAACCCTAAAATATAAGAACACTTGAAATATGCATGCGAGGAATAATACCAGAGAATTCCGAATGGTATTTTTCCAGTCGTAAAATCTAGCTGCGGCCAATAAAAGACTGCTTTCCTTATTTAAATTAAATAGAGTTCATTGAGCTATACCAAATTTTATAATACATCAAACTGTTACTTAAAAATCGAGTACAGTTCGATACATTCTTTTGATTACATCTGAAATAAACATTGCTCTGATTGTATATATACGAGTAGTATATGTAATACAATTTTAATAATTACTATTTTAATTAGTATATATGTATATCGTTAAGCACGCCCTCTAGTAATAACACAATATTAAATTAAAATGTAATATTGTTCTAGAATATTATAATATTGATACAAATAACATAATATATAATAATAATATTATTATAATATTGATACAAATAATATTAGGTATGCATGTTCGAACGTAAAACGCGTGAAATATTCAAACGGCATTGGCACTTCGACCACATCCAAAATTGCTATCGTTAACCCGGCAAATGCATTCGACGGGCTCTTAATGACTTGGGCTCCAGTTTAATTTAATATGAAGTTGCAACAAGACGCTGGCCTAAGACGCAAGTAATACGACTGTGTTGTGCAGACCAACGAGAGACTAAATGTTTTTGCATAAGCGATGAACTTATGTAGTTAAAGCAAGTGAAGTAAAGGAAAATTTGTCATAGATTTGTCATGATTCATCACCGATGTTATAATAAAGATCATCACATTGCTTTATTACTTTTTCGTGACATTAACCAATTTAGTCAATGTTATATTCGTGACCGGCGAACCTTTTCAGTGTTTGACGAAATCGACAAGTCGGAGTCTGTGTCATTAATCTGTGTCGGCGACATAGCACAAGAAAATACAATTTGATAATGCATCACAATAATAATAGTGCTTTAAATGTACTTAAATATTTTAGTCAGTTGAGACCAAATTTGCTTTCGTTTCGAAGACTTTCACTCAAGATACTCAAATTATAATATTGTATTTATAGTCTCCAGAGGTTATGTGAAGATAAAATGTGCTACGATTTAAAATCATTTGACGATTCGAGTGCTTTGTTGCGGCAAGAATCGCTGCGACAGTCGCACGTGTGCAATGCCGTTTACAAAGTGATTTCATGTGGTGTCGTGAGCAGACGGCACGGTAATGTGCGACGGGATTAGGAAGGGACGTCAACAATAGCGAGAATCTTTGAAACAATAGCGAATGGAACTCCGAGAAAAGCTCTATAAACCCATCAAACAGTAGAAGAAAAGGAGAAAACGTGACAAAATAAGGGTCTTTCACACTAGCGTTTTTTTTATTTGGGTTTGATTAATTCTTAATAGTACAATCTTGCCTGTTGAAATTATTGCTATTTTTATTTTTACAAAATCGTCATTGCTTATTATATTGTACGAGTACATTTCTCTCTTTTTAAACACGCACGCCATTTTAGGACTTCCGCTAGTGAATTCTGACTTATTTGGTCAAGATAGCTGAGTCTAGGTATCGTAGTTTAGAGATTATGGACGAAACCCCTCAGGAGAGCCATATGTCCACAGAAAACATAAAAAGATGTAAATTCTTACCCTATTAAACACAATTGACTGCTTCGATTGTCGAGCGGTTGCAAGCGCGACTGCCGATCGGGATATCTTGGGTTCAAATCCTGGGCCGGGTACTATTGGATTTTTCTAATTTAGCATTTCTGTTAGTGAATCGAAGTCTGGATCTACGCCCGGTGCATGGTTAATAACCTGGCCACCTATTCCTATTATATAAACGTAACTGGTGAAACGTGGGAGTGTACTACACTCCTTTGCCTACCTCCTTGGGATTGCCGGCATTATGTTACGTTTAAACTCGATAAATTTTGAATAAGCGATATCTACTCACAAAAAATATTCTATACCACCATAACAAACAATTTAAAACCTAAAAAAAATTACACCTCAAAGTATTTCACTAGTGTATCACATAGAACAGTAATAATGTACTGTACATGTGTCGATAAAACTACCCTTAATTATAACAATTACGGTTCACTTATTAAAATTTAAAGTGATATCAGTCCACAAATTAAATTTACGATCGCCATCTGCGTTAAAAGGGTTAAATCGCAGATGACTCGCTAAAGAAGTTACCGGATTAAACATAATTTGATTATGAGTGAACTGTAGTGGAATTTGTTTGAATGACATCCCTTTTAACCCTATATTGTCAAATGAAACTGACTTGGAACAAGAGCAATTTTTGTTATTCGGTATTCTTTAATTACTATACAGGTATTGTCACTTATTTCAGATAATAATGTCGTGGACACAGACACACGGTCATCTGATCTTTACTCTGTCGAACTTGCATAATAATGACCAAATAAATAAAATGTATGTACATTTTATTTAAAGTAGTCGTTGTGCGTGCGTACAATAAGTACGTACGTATATTGTCCATACATTTGTACATGTAGGTATTCCTGTGAAATATAGATAATTTATATATAAGTAATAATCATGCTCACGTCATAAATATCTATCTAAAATGGTAATCAAATTCACATCAAACCAAGTCTTGAGGTCATTGGGCCATCCTGGGTGAACTATGAGCAACTTTCAACATGATCGTTTAGAAAATTTTTAAATATTTGCATTAGCAAATTTATGTTTGAACACACGACAGCCACAATATTTATATATGCAAAATTGTAAATTATTAATATAAATGTACGTAGCTTAACAAAACCAGACGCCGTCAAAAAAATAACAAAACATTAAGTGGTGAAGGTTGGTATTTTTCAAACGTCCAATCTACATTATCTGTTCAAATATAAAAGTAAAAATACACTCCATAGACGGAGGAAATGCCTTTGTATTTGTCAATGTCACATCCCCAATAGCTGGCAGGCGATGTAATATGGACAAAAAAAGAATTCACGACATTTTTTTTTCACAAATGAACCGTGTCGCTCTGGCTTCTCTTATTAGATTAACAGGTCGATTTGCAATTCCGTGTGTTCACATACATACATACATGTTTATTTTACGGAAATGAATCGCAATTTAGTAGAAGAGGGGTCGTATTGTTGACTCGACATAATGTTATATTTATATTTCGGTGTTTGATGTTACTGTAGGCGTTTTCGGGTTAAGTGTTTTGAATTTGGAATGTTGGGTTAGGTAACCAGCTTTTCCAATTTTGAATTCGGAATGTTGGGTTAGATAACTATTAGAAACTTTAATAATCATAAAATATTTATTGCTAAGTATATTGCTAAGTACAACTTTTTGCAATTATTTTGCTAAGTATAACTTTATCACTTCATGAAACGGTCGAGAGTTTTATAAGTAAAGCGCATTCTGGAAGATTACAAGCATACTAAAAGTTATTTCTGTGTATTTCAAGTTTAAGTTCGGTATTATATAATTTGACTAAGTGCTTCTAATATAATGGCATTTGTGTAAATTAAAATCTATGACAATATTAAATAATTGATTAAATTAAATAATAGCTTAAGTGTTTAGAATGCATTTTACAAATGTATGTGATCATGGTATCTACTGGTCATGATCCGGCACAATAAATTCAAACTGCATGCTTCAAACTATTTGACCGAATATTGTATAAATACTACTATTTTTAATTTATATATTTTTTATTTTTTTGCGTATCTACTATTGTTCGTAACAAAAATAACCCAATTAATTGTAAATGTTTCGTTACGCCAAACAATGGAGACACGATTAACAAAGAAAACTAACTTGTAATATTTTTCAATATAAATGCGAAAAATAATAAACACTCGGTAAGCGACAAAATCCCCACAGCGGGTCACGTGTCGACTTGATTAGTTCGCTGATTCATTGTATTTGAAAACATTCACCAATATACGCCTCCAATCAAAATTGAACTTTATTATCAACGCCAAAAATTCAATATCGCAATCCCAATGAAAATATCTGCATGATGTTGCCTGTAACTTGTATAAGATGCAACGCCGGTAGTGAAAATATCATCTATAATATAACAATACGGTTCAATTTTCTCTGCACAAGTGGGTCACTACTATGAGGGAATTTGAAACTTATAATGATAAACTTAAGGTTGCTTTTTCTAATGAGTGTGGGAACGAAGATGGTGGACTCCTAATCCTATGCTCACAATCGAATTAGCTGACCGCCTGCGGTTTTTGCTACTCAACACAATGGATTCTTTGAAACAGGAGTGTGTCGTCGCAAAATTACCCCGCCGTGTGTCTTGAGCTTTGAATATAAGGTTTTAATCGTTCTCTACATTTGTTGTATTAAACAAGTAAACCGAGGATAGGGTGCGATGGCGCAGTTTAAGGGAGATAAATGTCAAGCAATGGACTGAGATAGGATGATGATGATGTTAGTGATACTAAAAATAATTTACTGGTAATAAACGGTTGGTTTCGTGGACTCGTTGGAGTAATTGGTCTAGGTTGCAAGCGCGACTGTTGAACAAGAGGTCCTGGGTTCGGTCGGGAAAAATGTTATTTTATTTTCTAAATTGAATTTCCCAGTAGTAGCTCGGACTCTGGATTTATGCCCGGTATACTCCTAATGTACTATTAACTTTAGGCTCTATTCCACAGCATACAAAATAACAAGATAAAAAATGGGAATACCACACTGCTCTGCCTAACTTTTAGGAGAAATCCAAGCGTAACATTATACTATTATGTGTTCGGTAAAGCACTAAAGTGTTGTAATTTGCATAAAATATTATCGCTACAAAACATACTAAATATTGTTAAACGATAATAAAATATTACCGAATTCACAGTGCAATGCACCGTTTCAACGACAACCACTACTCGTATGTACATATACCTTTGAACTCAAACATATGCGCGCCAAGAACACGATTATACATAAATTGCGAATTATTCCCAATGCAATTGAATTAAGGATATAATCCGCAATCTAGTTCCCCATCGCGCGGGATCAGCGTGCGTTTTATGTGACGTCTCGCAATATCTGTCAAAACCTAATACGCCGAAATGTGGAGTGATGAGATGACGGCGGTTGACGGGTTTACGCGATGTTAAGGTCTATAGTGTATTGAAAGCTAGCAGATATTGTAAATAAGTTTTCTTGTTTTAATTTTTTTTAAGGCTCTAACCCTCATGCTCTATTGTGAGAGAATCATGTGAGAATAGAAAGGAAAAATTGTTGCTGATGATGATAATGAACAATTATACTTTAGATGAAAATGTATTTCGAATACCGTACTTTTATTGCTATAATGTCAAATTTATAACGTCAAGTCATGGTGCTGTAGCTAATAATAAGTGCAAAATATTCTTTTTTATTCTAATATACATAACTCTCCGTCTTATTATTTTTAAGTTAGGTACACCTCTGTTTCCCTAATATTTCATATTTATAGTTAATCTATACATTATGGCGCTACTTATGTGTCCAATATAGTTAAATATTAGGTATATAATTAGGTACGATAATATTTTTCATTTGATAATTAACATATTTAAATATTTTGAAATTTATTACAACATTGAGGATTAAAATATATAGATATATATTTTATCTCTCAGTATGCACGATCACATCGGACCAAAACGGACCCCATCTGCTTTGAAGGGCTAAACTGTAATGCGGCTATTGCGAATAATGAGAAGTGTTTAAAGAAATTTACCGCCCCCGGGGTGGTTTTGTCACGTCCCAGGGTTAATATCGTGTGGTAACGTTTCGTGAAAAATTTAAATATTCTTTCTTTTTTGGCCTTTTGTAACCGCAGGAGTATAAAGAAGGGTTAATTGTTTTGTTAGAAATAACACATGGCCAAAAAATATTATTTCAATTGTTGTGAAATTTATGAACTAGTTTCTGTTCAAATGATTACTTGTTAAACTCATATTGTTTAAAATCGGTAATTGTATATCTTTGTGATTTTCATTGATCTTTCTCTTTTATGTTTGGATATGGAACACCTCTCAAAATAGCATTAACACATAACGTTATCTACTAGAGAGTGGGACGGCGGACTACACTCGCTATAAAAAACACAGCATTGTTTCCTTCACTGTTGCAGCCCGTAATATTGTGTGTAGGTACTACTACTATTATGTGTACTAGATTTTACTTTCAAAAAGAAGCCAAGATTTTATATTGGCTGTACGTATGTTTCTTTGTTTAAAATTAAAAATCATAAACACTACAAAATTTATAAATAATAATCGATTCAGTATAATTCCACTGTTGTAATATTAGGTATCCTCTCATATTGAGAGGGTAAAGGCCACAGTCTGCCACTCTGGCCAAGAGCGGGTTGGCGGATTTCATACACCTTAGAGTTTATTTTTTTTATAAATTCTAAGTTATGTGAGTTTCCTGACCATGTTTTCCTGTACCGTTAGCAAGTGATATCTAAATAAAACAAATCATACTACTTAAATTTATTGACATACGAGTAGTTATCTATTAAGGAAACTACTCACTCCTATTCCACGTGGAACTGGTGAAACGTGAGTGTGCTACCATACTCCTCTGTCTACCTTTTTAGGGATTTACAAGCGTGCATTTATGTTTCAGTATGAAATATTACGGATAGAAAATATTATTATTAATACCGAAACTAATGGTTATCCTTGTAAAATTACTGTTCCGGGTGTCATAGCTGCAGTCGTAATAACCCAACCTGCTTTATTGTTTTGTTTTACGATCCAATCTCCGTAAAGCATTAGTGCGGGTGAATTAATGCTTTATCTCCAACTGTAAGGATGTTGCTGTATATGTTATGTACTTATTATCATTATATCGTCACGCAGGTCCTTCGCGTGGTTCATTGCTAGACATGGGAGTGTCCTGAAGGGATTTTGTCTGTAACCCCTACGCTGGGCTTACGTTTAGGGGTCAACAAAATACCAATACATTATTGTCCCTGTATCAGCTTCTATTGTTATTCTGTTGAACAAACGCAAGCTAAGATGTGCCACAGCAGTAGATCTTCCATTGAACTAGTCCATTAGTTTTATTACTTAAGTTATAAATAATATGTTTCGATAATAACTAACCTTTTTGGGGGTACACTGACCGAATACTGTAACATGACCGAGTCATTTTACCGAGGAAACAGGCTTTGCATACACGATAATTCTATATACTTACCGTCGCAAGCACTTAGGCGATTAAGCCCGGAGGCGAATCTATAATCTGTTTGTACGAGCTCGCCAGATAATGTTTGATGTACAACCATGTGTATTTTTGTTACGTTGTGTATCTAAGAACAAACTTACGCCGACTAAGGTCCTATTGCTACGTCAGTTAACGAATATAAAGAAATATATTTTAAAACTGCTACTTACAATTAAAAGTAAACAAAGTAACACTTCACCTTAATTCGTTGTTAAAGTCTGAAAAAAGATTGTTTGTTAAAGTCTGAATAAATATTTGGAAGTCAAACAATCTATTGGAAGTTTTTAACTAGACTTTACTTTAACTAGACTAGACATAAGAATTCGTATGTGACATTAAGGAATTTTTTTACTATGTTCTTTGATGTCCTAAGCCTGGAATATAAATTTGGTACCAGCAGACCCTCATCAAAGGAATGGGCGTGCCCAGATACCTTATTAGGAGACCAACATATATCGAATTTTGTTTTACGTACAATGACACGCCTATATTCCATAGGAATAGATAGACACTAAGAGTTTTAAGAGTATCTTCGGTGGGTCTGGCATAATTCTTTCGCATCTGTCACATTCATTTAAATCTTCATACATGTCTATTAAAGGAATATTTGACTTGGTCTTCTTTTAAGGCTTCTCCGATTTGTTCCAAATACCTTTCGATACAACCTGATTCTTTATAACTATGCGCATTTCATTAAAGCAACTGAACGATAAGCTCTGGCTACTCATAAGTACCTACTTAGTCTCAGTGTTGTTACCATTTAGCCAATTATACCCGCAGGCCGTTATTGTTTGAGAACGTGTCCCATAGATGGAGATGGACTGGAAGATTAATTGATTGGCTGTGATTTGATTGGGATGTATGAAGCTGTTCGTCTTTAACTGCATGGAAGATAATACTATAATAAATTTTACTGGTAAATATTATGGTCGATAAGAATGTTTTAAGTTCATTAGAATTCAAATAATTTTGATTTATACAATTCGCGGAAACATGATAAACCTAATAATGTAGTTAGCAATTTGGAATTACGACTACAGAATTGAGTTTAAATACTTTACGTGCGGATTACAACCTATTAATTATTGGCAACTGTGCAGAAACTAAACGCCCTTTATAGTACATATTCCAGATGAAATGTAGTACAGATGCAAACAATTTGGGAAATTGACCAATTTTCATAAAAAAATATATTGTAATAATCAAATTCATAAATAGGGTGGCAGTCAATAAATAATCTTGACTTTGATCGATAGATGTAGAAAAATGATATGTAACCCCAACAAATTAAATAGACACCCTTACTCTAATGCAATACGATTCATAATTATTTGACAGTCATTTGAAACTCCCTGTGACCGATCACAATTTGATAGCGAATTTTATTTGAACAATTCATTTGTCTGTATAATGTTATACGAAAACGAGAACGTAGGTACGCGATCATCTGTTGGCAAACGACTATTTGACATAGGGCATTGAAGTTCCAAAAACGTAAATATATTATTATATTAGTACCTATATTTAAATATGTATAAGCGTACTTGCCTACGTATACTTACTATGTGTAATAGTATTAGAATCCTATGTGGCATTTTTTTGAAAATTAAATTTTGATTATTTAAATCTTTCCTATTGATACCATCAAGTAACTTATTAAGGTATACCAACTAAGTCTACAAGAGTGATGTATGTTCGGTCTTGAACTGGATTTGTCCTTGGATATCATAATATTTTTTTTAATTACTCGTCACTTCCATAATTACGTTAATTCTTCCATCGTTCCACTTCTCGACACTGCGTTCTCTCAATATACATATGTAGGGATTAGAACTTTCAAGTGCAACTTTCTTCCCAATGTTGTCTTTAAACTTTATAAAGTCGGAAGTGCATGTTAGGCTTAAGCCTCAGGTCTACGTAGAGGCAGGCCCTAACCTAAGCCACTAATGCTTTTGTATTGAACTTGGGTATTAAATTTAGAAATATTATAAATTTAAAACATCTGTCACTATGAATGGTAACCTATGTAGAATGCATTTAGTACCAATATTAATAATATATTAATATGAATATTAATAGTGATATTATCAAACAGCCTTTCAAAATGCATCAAACGGTGATCAAAGGACATATCCAATATATAAAAAACAAACGCGTGGACCTTGTATCGCAGATATAAAATTCACTTTCGCATATAAAAGGATCTAATTACATTGGTTACCTTCTTTGCTATTCACTGTCAAACATGTGAACCCTGAATAAATATGGCTTTTGAATGCCATATGTGGTGAGCAAATATGATTTGTGTTCACTAATAGACCGAATAAACAGTCCATAGTTCAGGCGCTATGGACGTCATCAAGCCTGGGATAGGCAAAAGGCACACATGTAGATGATTCGACACGACGTAATATGAGAATACAAGAAAAAAAATGGCTATTAAGAAGGTCCTCATTAATGTCCGTGCCTCAATCTTTTTATATTTATTACGATACATTATTTAATCATATAACTTGTCACTAATATGTAATAATAAAACTATTTGTTTCTTTATAAGTTGAAAATATTGCTATGACTGATAAGACTGTATTAGAACACCACATGTCTTATTTATGTATTTTAAACCACACTGTGTGGTCTTATAGTTTGACGAAGATTGAAAACCATTTTTTCACGGATTACTGAGAAAAACAACTATAATTTAATTTTAGTACGAAGGGACATTTTGCTATAGTTAGATGACAATCATGAAATATTCTATAAATGTTAATTAAACGGCGGGAGCTCATGATGAAAGATCTCTAACAGATTTGAAACTAGTCGGGCCATCCCGAAAAATATATGTGACTTAAGCCGGTACATATGTATATAAATATATGTATAAACTCTCAGTAAAAAAGTGTTAATTAGGATTTAGTAAAATAAAATATCATTGGCCCAAACCTATTTATCAATTTGTATTCACTTAGCGCGTATTAAGGAGCCTTAGCTGTAAAATATTACAACAGTTCTCTCACAGTACGGAAACTGAAACAAAATCACCATACATTAGGAGGGGTAGAGAACTTGAGCTAATAGAATGCGAATGTACAAGTGTTCGCGTCAAAGTGAGTTGCTCGAAGACATTTGCATCGAGAAGCGGGAAGTGCGCTACGGTATGAGTGTAGGACTAACGGGCTAAACCTTGTTAGCCGTTGGCGGATGTGTATCTGCTGAGTACCTATAGGAAAATGAGTGATGAAAAACAAAGTGGTTATATAATTTTCTATTGGTTATAACAAAGGATTTTTTAAAGATATTTTAGCTATCACTGATCTCTGTCTAGTCTGTACAACACGATATTAGATCTGATAATAATAAGAAATGGATGTGGACGAATTAGCACCTACTGGTGAGATATTTTACCTGAGTGTTCTTGTATCCGAATGTTCATCATCATCATCGTCAGTCTATAGATGTCCACTCCTGGACATAGGCCTCCCCTAATCGGCGTCACTCCTTCCGGTCCTGGACCTTCCGAATCCAGCAGCTTCCCGCTGTCTTCTTCTGGTCGTCAAACCAGCTGGTAGGAGGCTGATCTACGCTATCCGAATGTTAATTTTCGTAATTAGGTTAAAGTATGAGGGAGGGTCATTTAAGAAATATAATATATAAAAAAACTTAAACTATTTATTTTACAAGTATGCAGTTACCAAAGTACTTTAAATTACTAAACAAATTAATAGTCTAATTTAACCTCTTCATATAAAATACAAGAAGCAATCTCTTTTACCATCGGCATTCCTTTTCTGTAAATACAGCTCTGAGCGAAGATATCTCTTACTAAAATATAAAACGTGTAGAATATTAAAGTACATTTCGATGAACTCAGCGACAGTATTCCACTATGCAAAAGTATGATTTATTCACGTGATTTGCAAATGCTAAAGTATAGCTTGAGGGTAGCTCCTCATTTATACGTAGAGAAACGCGTAGACACACTGAATGTTCCTTCGAACTTCGAACTCGATCTAAGCACTTTTCTGCTAATGGTAGCTCCACAATTCAATGTTAAAATACACATAAAAAATAGCCGAACGCAGGGCCCGCTGAACTTTTAAAAGTTTAAGATTATTTTATATAAACGTTAATTCGCTGCACTCAGAATTAAATGGCTCACATATTTAACCTACTTCTATAAC
>DWMG01002691.1:0-12845 GCA_018244855.1 Elbella merops
AAATTTCATGTATTATAATGTCATTAATTATGGAATACAGTCCTGTGTTCTTATTTTCATATCAACTAACAATCAACAATAACCTGCTGTGATATATTAAGACGAAAATTAAATTCCTGTAATGTACTGAACATTTAATGATGAATCTGAACCAATCAACGGTTTCCTAATATTTGAATGGAATCAATTCAACCCGAAAATGGAGTGGTGATCCAAGTCACCATATCACAAACACACAAGACCCCAATGGCTCACAGCAGATTGATAAAAGTGGTTCATTTAATTATTGTAAAGCTATACGGAGGGAGGACCGAAGCGCGGTTCAGATGCTGAAGAGGTCTCCGGCGCACGGCAGCGGCGCCAGCCCGCCCGTCACGTCGGGCAGCCGCGACACGTCGGGCAGGTTTTCGATGTGCGACTTCACCTCCGCCTTCACCGCGTAGATCTTCTGCAGCTTGATATTGTACTCCTGCATATTAGTACAAGTATGGTTATTATCATTACTAACAAAACTAAGTGTACATCTCGAATAGATCACTAGAGGAGTATGGTATACTTCCACGTTTCACCAGTTACGTAACACGTCCCATCATAGAATAAGTGGTTGGCATATTGACGTACGCCTTGCACAAATCCAAACTCCGAGCTATTACTAGGAATTTCAAGTTAAGAAACCCAATAACAACAGGCCTGAGGATCAAACCCAAGACCTTTCTCTCAGCATACGCATGCGCACTTGCAACCACTAGACTAACGTGGCTGTCAATTATTTATTCCTTCAAGTTATGTGCATTAGTAACTAGGAATATAAGAATTTAGTATGAATGCTGAACAATAATGTAGTTCACTCTAATAGTACCAGACGACAATATGGCGCTACAATTTTTTTGTTACTAGGAATTGAATCATGTTCAATTTTGTGAGGACTCGAACCTAACGATTTTGTCTATTGTATTTACATTATTATTACCAATACTTTTATAGATAACCAGAGTTGATCGAATTATATTTTCCAATTTAAATTAAAACACTAATGAGAGTTTCTGTTATCTCTGATACTAATTACTCTGTAATGACATACTCTAACATGAGACACTCCAACTCTCTCCATAGAAGAAACAATTAATATAAGAAAAGGACATGTATTGATTCTAAGCAGTAATCAGTTTTTCAACCTTTGTTGTGATCTATAATTATCCTGGAGTAATAGTCACCTCAAGCCTGGCCTCAGCTTGCTTGGCGAGATCGCGCTGTGCTTGGGCAAAATCCCTCAACATGGCAGCCACCTTGCGCCTTTTTTCCAGCTCTTCGGATAGCCTCAAATTGTACTCGGCCAGTAGCTCTACAGCTGAGTTCACTACAGCGCTCAGGCTGAGGGCTGATTCCTTATCTAAAATTAAAAATAGACTTGACTTCAAACAGAGGCAGTGCAAAATTATTCAAAAACTGCACAGCATTTGCATAAGAGATTACATGTCAATTACAAAATGTTTGATTGTTGTTTAAGTTTATTTAATGTATTTTTGAAAATACTAGGTTCAAAAACGATACAACGAAAGATTTGACATTAAAGTTTTAAAAGGAAAAAGCATTTCCAAAAATTTGATAACCACAAGAACAGCTCTATCTTTGATAGCATCTTGTTGAAAGCCCCTGGAAGTGAGTAGGAAAGTGTTGTATATAAAACGCCTAACATACAAGGAATGATTCCTGTAATATGTAAGAATTTATAACAGATCCATATTAATTCAATTTAATGATCATATTTTTACATACCACAGGGATGGTATGAAAAAATATAATCTATTATCTGGGTATGACTTACGAAATTATGTGATAATTATCTTATTAAGAAATGATTCTTGCACAATGGATGTACTTGGTGCAATTGTGTACAAATAGGAATTAATTAAATTCCGACGAAAGAAACATTTTAGAGTAATTGATGCAATTAGGTTGAATAAAATCATTACAAAACAAAAATTTATAGAGCATGATCAAACAAAAGTATGTAATAAGGAAAAACTCATAAACTACATCTTATTAAATTAATTACATCAATGTGTGAAGAGAGGAAAAACATAAATTAATTAATAAACTCTGCTGTTGCTCATTGAACATTAAATGATTGCTATTTGAGATAAATGAAACAATAGATTGTGTAACTGTTCCAATTTTTATTTTTATATGAATGTATACAGATATTTTTATTTCTATTATCACAGTAATTAAACACATTTGGTCCCAAAGATTACCTTCTAACTTAGACAATAATTGCACTTCTGATACTTCAGGTGGTAGCGAAGCAATCCTTTCTCTAACTGCTTCATCACTTGAAGCACTTGATTCTAATTCTAGTAGAGCCTGCAATGTGAAATGAACAAAATTAGCCAGAGCAAAATGCATCAAACCTTAATTCATGATTGTGGACATAATGGACATTTGTTGTGGACACTGTGAACATACGAGTTTGATATAGGCATCTATATTGCACAAATGACAATGCTAATTACTGTGGTGAAAAAATGGCATGTTAAAAAACATGTTAGAATGATCTACCTAAATGTAACATAACATTGATTATATGCAATTATTTACATTATCCATGAAATTAAATTTTAAATAACTGCCCCAATCCATGAACAGACTGCATTTTGATCTGTTATCGGAAATATACAATTGATAACCCTTCCTAGCCTCCTCTTCAATGAAAACCAGCATAGACTACTTACAGTGATAATGATCAGTTTGTACATGAAACACATGATGGTTATGCATTCACCAGCATATTAGTTCAGGTTTTACATGTCGCTACTTCTATGTGAGGAAAATAGACATATGGGATAAGCAGTGGATATATGCAAGACTACCATACATTTTACTTAGAGATCAGGAACTTTTAAAAACCTCTTTAAGAAGAGAATTATAGCTAAATCATTTTTATGATAAAAGATTACTACCTTAACTAATTCTTCGGGTTCAGGAGGATCTCCAGGTGGTGTCTTAGGGCTTAGAGTGATGTGTGTTTCAACATGCCCATCAACTTCAACAGTAGTCTCACTCCGGCGCCTTTCTTTTTTCGTTTTGCTATCTAACTTGGGTCTCTTATCACTATTCTTAGACTCCACATCTGTGGATTTGCGTTTGCTATTCTTTTTCGGTATTGCGTCATTTGGATCCACTGTAATTAATGAAACCACAGTACAGACTTCTACGAAACACTATGTTATTAGGAAATGTAAAAGTAAATACAATATAAACATCTCAGATATAATTGACGTAAAGAAACATGTTAAATAACTACAATGTGTTAATGACTCGAATTTTAATTAACGATTACACCAGCACATAGAAAACAAGTTGTTTTTACATTTGACACCACCTATCTATTACTGTGTTACAACATTTTTGTCATTAACATCATCACAATATTTTTTTTGGCTATTTTTAAGGTTTTTTTGCAGTTTACTTGTATTTAACACAGCTTAAGACCCAAATGAACTACAGATTCGGATTCAGTGGATTAGAATACACGAAAATCATGCTTGTTTTAGTTCCAAATTTCTTTCATAACTAAAACACTCAATTTTCATTGTTATACTGTTTTTTGCAATCTACTCGAAATTTTGAGGGTGTATGGTCCAATCTGAGTCCAGATTCGGAATCAGCGAATCGAAATACACATAGATAGATAGGTGGTGGCAAATGTACAAACTGCTTATTTTTTTAATGTGCTGTTGTTATAAAATGTACACATTAAAATTTGTATAGCAACTTCATATTAAAAAAACTACATGAATGATGCAAGCCTTCAATGTTTATGTTGAGAAAAGTTAAGGCAACAAATCAGAGAATGTTTAATGCAACACTACAGTTACTATTTTATACTAATTGTGAATGAAAAGTTATACAATTAAGGTCTAATATTGTTCATTTGTCAATCGTCTAGGCAAGAAGATAATGATTACATCAGGTAAGCACTGTGTGAAATGGCTGAGTATGTAAACAAAATTAAATTAGTGACTGCCTCGTTGGTTGCAAGTGTGACTGCCGATTGGGAGGTCCCAGGTTCGAATCCCGGGTCGAACACTACAAAATTTTCTAATTTAGATTTTCTAGTAGTTGTTCAGAGTCTGGATATGTGCCCGATGCTTGGCAATAGGCTTACCACCTATTCCATTGTGGAACTTAGACGTAACTGGTGAAATGTGGGAGTGAACTGCACTCCTCTGCCTACCCCTTTGGGGATTACAGACGTGATGTTACCTTCATTCGTACGTTAATACAATAAACATCTGTAAGTATGAAGATAGTAATATATATAATGATTCCCAACTCAAGGTACTGAATTAACAAAAAAAAATGTATGAAAAACAAAAACATTTAAACTTCTGGGGAACATTTGGTTACCTTGCCACTTACATTTTTGTACTTAAAATAGCAGCCACTAATTAATAAAGCTCTATAGAGAATGAGGTCTATACTACAGCTGGAAGTGATGCTATTTTATATTATATTACAGTATCATTGATGGACGTTCATATTACAACATAAGTGATGAAACCCCAATTGATTCAAAATAAGAATGTTTCATTTTCAAAGCAATTGTGGATATGATATACACAATAAAGTTTCCTATAATTCATCTTTAGGGAACACAGACATCTAATTTAGAACATAGTTTTTTGCAGATATATGCAAGAATAGTCTTTTTATAAGTTGAGGACCATTACCTATACTGAAGATCCTTAAGTACCTAATACTTACATATTAAATTGTAGTTCTTACCTCTATTTATCTATCTGGACTTACATTTTATTGTACACATTGTATATTGTTCCTGAAGGATGATTTAATCAATGTGCTGTTTAACAAGACATTGTAAAAACCCAGATCAAGGTATTTTCTTAGCTATCAAAATAGTAACTTACAAGCTTCTTTAAACTCCTGTATTTTCTGAGCGTCATACACCCCTCTCTCTTCCCAAATAGACAAAATTCTATGTAGTGTTTGTTTAGTCTTAGATGTGATGCCTGTCTTGGCCATATGCTGGAAGGACTCCATGAGAACCTCACCAAAGTCTTTGCCATATTCTGGACCCTTCTTCTTGCTGTTCTGTATTACGTCATTCGCAAGATACATAAATGTAAGTTGCTTAACATCCTTTGCTGAAAGATAATAAAAAAGTTTTTAGGTTATGTACAAATTAAATGGTAATTTCTTAAGTGTGTTTAAAGTGTTATTCCAATATTACGGCATTGTTTAAGAATCTCGAAAATTGCCTAGCAATATTTGAGGAACATTTACAATACATGGTTTTGTTACATCAATATTTTTATTCACTAATACTTGCGCAAGAATCGCATTAATAAACAAATAAATCTTTATTGGTAAAACATGATGAGCTAAATAAATTGACTAATATAATAATAAAAACAAATTACCTTTCATCATTTCTTTGAACCATGTTTTTACGATGGCTGCGTGGTGTTTTCTATGATGTATTAACCAAAGCGATAAGGTTTGAATACTTTGTTGACTCGAGTTTAAATCTTGTAACTTACGTACTAACGCGTTCTCAGTAAACCCAGCCATTTTACTAAATAACAAGTTCCAATGAGCACCAAATATATCGTAAATTACTGTTTTACCTCATTTGTATTTTTGTAAAATGAACAACCTAACAATCAAAATCAAACCACAGATTACACAACGGGTCTGACGTTTCGTTTCTAACGTAAATTCTTTCTGGGAGTGTACATAGACAATTTTCGTCTGGAAATAAGGATTCTATCCTGAATAAATTGAATATTTTTTTTGGTATTGTTAAGATCAGCTTCACTTCATGACACTACTTTAAAATTATCGATTCATCGCAGAAAATAAAGAACTTTACGCTAATTTATTAGGTATTACCTACCACTTTGCGAAACATTCTGTTAAACAAACATAAATCTGTTCACTTGCGTGAATGGTAACCTCCACCGTTGATTCGTAATCTACACTAAGCTGGAAACCCGTTGCATGTATCCCTGATTCTCACGTAAATTATTACTCGTTACTAGGTATGCTAACGAATGTTATCGACTATCTTACATATTAAATAGTAGGAACTTTAAATTTAATTCCCAACTAAATCGTTTCAGTTGTATCATAGTTGGGCCGAGGTAAACCAACACAGGAGCAGTGATAGCCTAGTGGTTAAGAATTCAGCCCCTCACTCCGGGGGTGCCGGGTTGAAATCCATTCCGCGCACCTCTTTACAAAAGTGCGTTTTAAATTTAAATATCACTTGCTAACGGTGAAGGAAAAACATCGTGAGGAAACCTACACACCCTAGAATTAAAAAAAAAATCTAAGGTTTGTGAAGTCTGCCAACCCGCACTTTTCCAGCGTGGTAGACTATGGCCTTAACCTTCTCAACATGAGAGGAGACCCATATTCCAGCAGTGGAATTATAATGGGTGGAATTATAAAAAAATAAAAAGGACGTGTTTTAGTTAGGAGTATTAAACCAAATGAGCTTGAGCAAAAGTTATGGTGTGAGTAACATCTTTGTATTGTTATATATCTTTCGTAACTAAGCTTTTAATTCATAATTTTGTACAGCATATTCCTATATCATACAGTAGATCGACAATAAGTTCATGATAATTGAAAATAAAACAATGAGTTGAACTTTCATAAACATAAACAGGCTTATAAGCTATATTGTCTGCATGATCCTATAATATTAGATACTGTTCTAGTACTTTTTTGATTACATTTCTAAAAATTTCTAAAACAATTTTCACGTACGTGTCTAGGTTGAAATTGTTCTATACAAGAGTGAATAAACACTTTCTAAATAAGCATTCTACATCTCAGACTGCATCTCACTGATCCTCGCGTGAAGTCGTAGTCAAATATGAACCCGTAGACATATAAAAAACAATCAGCGAGACGATATGTCTATGTAACGTTACGACTGAATGAACAATATTCTGGCATATTATGCTTTAACAAACAATAAACTCAAGTGCATACAATGAGCATAAAAATGAACAGTACTAGTTGTGAGATAGAGTTCCATAGTATAGGAAAAATTACATTACATCTTAGTTAAAATTAAAAAACAACGTAAAGTTATCTTTACAACATTTGTTCTCTATTCATTGAAAAATTACTACTTTTCCACTGCTCCTTGCCTACATCGTAAGAGAACAGGCATGTAGACATAATAATAATAACAACAATTTTTATAATTCAAATGATAAACAATTTATTCTAACAAACAGATTAAATCAAAATTACGAATTTTCAGCTACTCTTAAACTTAAACATTTTTATCATATAACAGAATTAGGTAAACTTGTCAATTACAAGCCGTAATAAGATTGACAGTAATTATGCAACAGTGATGGAAGTATAGGACACACCACGCGTTTCCGTCCTATTAGCATCCGTTATATCAGGTTAATCAGATCCATTTAGGTCAAACGAGTTGTATGGTTTCATCTAGACTGACCTGGTTAGTTTCTATACTTTTTTATTTGTAGCTATACATATTATAACTATTAATGATATGTACTGATATAACATAATTTAACACTTAAAGCACTTGTCAGTAATTATAAAATTTAATTCAATGATAAATGACATTAGTTTAAATGGCCTAACAAGACTCTAGCTTTAACGCTTTCATTAACTAGACTAACGAGGTAACTAAAATGTATAATAATATCTCTCATTGATTGTATGACTAAATATAGCTCGGTATTTTTCAACAATTTATCAACTACATCAAAATCGGTTTATTGGTTTAGAAGCTACAATGCTACAGCCAGATAAATTCACACGATAAACTTAAAACACCTTTTTTTGCATTGCATTTTAAAAAGTTTGGACGTCACGATGACTCCGTCCTGATGTCTCATTACCACTAAAACAAATGGAACTATACAAATAGATGTAAATAGCCTAATAAATACATAGCTTAATTAATAAATAACCTAATAAATAAATAGCCTAATAAATACATAGCCTAATTAATAAATAACCTAATAAATAAATAGCCTAATAAATAAATAGCCTAATAAATAACTGTGCTCCTAGGTTGAACCCTCATATATTTTAGATGTAATAGAAATCACACACACATAATTTACAGTACAAACAATATTTCTAATCAATTTTTTCTGTTCAGTTAACGCATCCTAAGATCTTAATCGTGTGCCATAGATAAACGAATATTATAAGTATACATATGTCTGCCGGTCTGTGAAATTTGAAGCTCCGTCCCTGTCGTCTGTCTTAACTGTCGTAACTGTCTTAATATCTGATTCTTTTTTTTCATCTTGATAAAGAACAAACGCTTGTGCTTATCACAAAAAATATTTGTCCTGGGTAGAAATAGTACCCACGACCCCGACTCAGCAGTCAGGTTCATTATTGGACTGACGGGCAATTCACAGTAGAAGTAGTGGAAACCTTATTTATAATGAAGTATGTCTAATAAGATTACAGATACCTACATCCAAATTTTTTAAATCTCTAAATCGTTTTAGCAGGGAGCATGTGAATTTATAGTCTGCATATTTTCGCTAATTTATCAAATTATTTTATTAAATAAATCAAACCTTTTTGTTCTCTTTTTAAGTATATTAATAGTTCATTCATTTCTAGACAAAGTTTTTAATGAAACATTATAAGTTGAAAGTCAAAACGTAGTCAACAAAATATAACAAAACAATATCTAATTGATGATGAATGTTACGCCCTTAAAACTGCCGCGTTGGTCGAGTGGTTTAAGTACGATTATTGATCGGGTGGTCCTGGGGTTCGAATCCCAAGTCAGGTACTATTGGATTTGTCTGACTTAGATATTCCAGTAGAAATCTATAGTACTGCATTGCTGTCTAGATCTGTGTATGGCAATAGGCTCACTAGGCAATAAATTAGGTTAGGTTAGGTTTTAATAGGACGTAAAACATGACTGGTGAAACGTTAGAGTTTACTGCACTCTACCTAAACTATTGAGGATTACAAGGATGATTTTAGGTTTTACGTATTTAAATATGGACAAACGGAGGTAGGTATCTAATTATAGGTAACAAGTATAAGTGATGTAAGGACAGGTATGTGGGTATTTTAATAAAAGATTAGCTGCGGACCTTGTCTCCTTATGGCCAGACATTTTTTTGGTCGTTTATCTTTCGTATATTACATTTCGACCCTTTTTTAGAGAAGTGCATATTTACAATATTTTTTGCAATATTTTTATCGTTCCACTGTTGAAACACGGATCTCCTCACGTGAGAGGGTTAAGGCACATACACAAAACAGAAGGGGGCGTCCATTAATTATGTCAGGTGATTTTAGAGTTTTTTTTACCCCCTCGCCTCCATGGCAAGATTTCGTGAGATTTTTCTCAAACCTCCTCCTCCACTGACCAATCTCACATAAAATTTTTCAAAGTGCATGTATCTTGCAAATGTATCGGATTAATTATAAAAAGAAAAAAAAATAGCTTGAGCAAGTAGGTAGACTAGAATTACAATGTAAAGTGAAACAATAAAATACGTAAATCGTTACATAAGATTTAATACTGTTTCTTGCAACTTTACTCTGTTACTTACGAAAAAAATTACGTGATATTTGACGAGACCCCCCTTACTCCTAAAGTAAAATTAGATTCGACTTGATCCTCCTCCCTCCCTTGAACGCCTCATGTAATTAATTGACGCTCCCGAACGTCTGCTCCAGAAACAACATTTGGGACGTCCTGTTTCGTCCTCTTGGGGGCTTCTCCAAACATTCTACGGCTCACTGGGCTAACATGTGCCTCAGCGCGCGAGTCCACATGCCCAGTGTGGTGTTGATGTGCCCATGCTAAAGAACGTTGATTTCCATGACGCTTACCGAACCACAACCGGGTGTCTAAAACCAACCTCTTTCGCTAAACTGTATCCCCCACCTGGTACAACTTCACTTGATGTCTACCGGAAGATAGCAAGGGCCGTAGAAAAATTCAAGCAGAAAACCAACTTTCTTAATCCCCGTCATAGCTGCCAGACAGTAGCCATCTGAAAAGTTGGAAAACCTTCACGAGGCAAACAAAAGGTTTTAAAACCGAGCCGACCGAAAGAAGACGTGATTTATGACAAGAAAAGACGCGACCCTTCCAGTTTTCTTATCCCCATCTGAACGCCTCCTCCAGGACAGGATCTCGAATGGCCGGCCTAGAAGGTCTTTAACTGGCTCTGAATTTGGGTTGGTCGCTGCAGAAAAAATATCCACAGATTGGGAATTTCAAGTCAGGAGGAATGTGTATGTGATGCTACCATCCAGTCTATGGCGCACCTCTTGGACTGCCCATTAAGCTCTTGCTACTAATTACAGAGAGCGCAGTAACGAATTTTTGGTCTAAAATAATATATGTACATTGGTAAAAGATTAAAGGGACAATATTAAAAAAATTGTAAAAACACATACAAGAGTCAGATGAAAAACACAAAGAGAAAATTAAACAACCAAAAATTTGTTTTTTTTTGTTTATTACTATACAATTACTTTAGCTCTAAGTAAGTTAGCATTTAGGTAAGATCTGCTGTGGACTGAACTAATAAGAAGACCATAACGACAACTGCAATACGATTAGAAATGAAATTTTACATTTTATGCCATCAGAGTTAAATGTCATATAAAATATAACTTTAAATTTGCTCTTTTATTAAATTTATTATTAAAATTTTTTAAGATTTTTTAAGATTTTTTTAAAGATTTTTTTTATAATATTTTTAATAATACTGCTTTATAAAAAATATACAGGTTTTATACTGTTATACGTCTAACGAAAAATAATATGTTTTTACCATCTATTTTAAAAAAATTTAGAGAGATATATTTCAATATTTTACGTATTTATGTATCTGCATACATTATTAATGTGGATAAAAGTAGTAGGTTACACGCATACCAAGAAACTGGTACTTTAGACGTATTGGAAAAGACTGGTAAGTTACATGCGTAGGAAAACGCCATTTGTATCCCGCTGTGAGCTTATCGACCGACCTTGGTTCACGAGAAAAGGAAAAAGAAAACTTGTAATGTGAGCCAGTAACATAAAAAATAAGATGGACGCTTCACCTACTGGGTGCTTACTTTAATACTTGTCCATAGCTACGATGTTTTATGAAGCCAAAACAATCAACGATCAAATGTCAACCAAGTGCGTGAGAAAATGACATGAATGAATCATCGTTTTTTTTTTCACCTGTCAATGTTGGCCGGTATTTTTTATTATCGCTGTGTCGACTGTTACCGATATGATAACGAGTCTCAGAAAGGTCCTAGGAAACCTTTCCATTCTAAGATTCCCCGTGTCCGGTACTGACGCTATAGGGGTTCATAACTATGATGTAATAGGTTTCTCGCCTAGACAAAAACAAATATTGCCGTTTTCGTTAAACGCTTGCGGTTGCACATTTTCGGATATAGTGAAGAAGCGCGCGAATAATAATACTGCATTATATATAGCAAGTAATCAGTGGGTCAGCGTGAGGAGCCGCGTGTTCTTTCTCCACTGATCTACGCACCTGGGCAAGCGCAGCCTCACCTCAGTAACCACATTTCAAAGGCAGCGCCGCACGCGCACCTCGGCCGCGGTTACTCTACGCCCGCGCGAAAATGAAATCGAGATTCTAAATTCGAAAACTGCTTAAATTTTCTTCACTCGTATTTGTTCGCGTCCAATTCGTTACAGTGCGGTTCGGTTCCGATACATTTATTTAATATTGTTTGTATTCATCAAAAGTAAAATCATTTGATATGGAGCTATTTTTGTTTAATAAAATACCTAGTGTTTTTTTGATCTCGCTCGTGTTGCTGGCCAGTGCGCAAAAAAATTCCAATAATGGTCGAGATCTTGGTGAGTATTTAATAAAATACATTATTCATATTGGCACATTATACTAGTTAAAATACATATTATAACCATCTTAAATATACCTAATATTCTAGTTATCAAGGCCACTGATATAATTTTTATTGAAATGATACACGGTATAAGACGACTAGGGCGATTGGAAACTTTAAAATGAAATACAACTGATTTTAAATTTTATTATACGTTCTTAAAAATAACACGAAATAGATTTTTAAATCATATAACAAACAATTTCTATAGGATTGACACCTACGTTTAGTATCCACTCACCTGTACCTTTAGTTCCAGTACGTACCAACGAGATGGTACTAGGATTGGATGTTGTTGGTACCTACCATATAATGTTAATGGAATCAACTTTAACGGTTATTTCTCAAGGACTGTCTTAAAGTTACTTTACTGTAATCGACCTACATTCGTAGGACATTACACTTATTAGTCATATAACTTAATGAAAAGTCATCGAAGTCGGCGAGTTTTTATAGAGTGATGTACATATTATGTAGAAAACGTAAGTCAGGTCTGTAAGGATTGATATTTGGCATTCGGTGATCTCTGTTTACCCCTAAAGGACCTAATCTAACGATGTAACTAACAAAATATTGGGATTTTTGTTACATAATTACATATTCGATGCGATTTCTTTAAATTGTGATAATTTATTTGCTAGATTAAGGTAATATTGCGCCATTATATATAATAGCTTCGATTATTACATAACTGTTTATGCATTTAACCGATAACACTCTATGAAAGTTTCATAGGAATTAAGACAGAAGTATACCCTTAACGATTGTCAAAATAAATATCGAAATATTGTATTGTTTCCGGTACTATTATTTATGAGAAAAACTTTGAAAGGTTCGGAAGGTGATAATCGAATTATGTAGTATTGTTGGTTCGTCTTGGGTTTAGTGAA
>DWMG01002692.1:0-12843 GCA_018244855.1 Elbella merops
GCCGGTCGCCAGAGCCTCGTCTGTTATAGCAGGGTGCACCACGTGCAGGTGAGGTTGGCTTGAGTTCCTGAGATGGTGGTTGGCACCCCTGACACCCCTTTCATATCAGTTGTCAATAAAAAAATAAAAGTTACTTAAAACTATCTTATACATTATTTAAATAACACGTTTGCAAATTTTCTTCAACAATTAATATTTAAATTTGGCCGAATGTACATTTATCATAAATTTGCTCAAAATAATAAATTCATACTTAATTAGCGTTTTAAACATAAAAATTGTACTATTTCCTCGGGATATTTCTGCTTTAAATCATACAACATCTATATAACTTCATTGTAAAGCTGAAACTATTATTATGAATGCAAAAGTGGATATGTTTGTTTGTTAGTTTGTCCTCCTTTTACACAGCAGCGGAGCAACGTATTGACGTGTTTTTCTATAGAAACAGGTTATGTGACTGAGAGTAACATAAAAATATTTTTGTTCCAGGAAATAAAAGGTTCCTGTGAAATTCAAATGTAACATCACATAGCTAAATCGTATTGGATAAAATTTGAAATAGAGAAAGTTTGAGCTCTGGTTAAATTCGAACTTTGACGAATACTTCTCTTAAACAATTCCTTAAAAAGCAATGGGCGATTTAAATTATGATAATATCATCAGCATCATCATCAGCCTACTCCTATCCACTGCTGAACATAGGCCTCTCCAACATATCTCTCACAATATGTCTTTAATATATTCAACGCAAATAAAATAGCAGGTAAAAATAAAAGGTGGTAAGTCAAATTTACTTTAACCAGTTCATTGTTTGTTACTACTATTGTAATGTAATATTTTAACGACAAAATTATAAACAGTTTTGAACCATAATCTTAGAGCACCGAAATGAAAATATCTGAAGAGCACCAAAACGTTTGAAACTGATATTCAATTTAGATCAACTAAATTACATGCGAATGCTAAATCATATTGAACATTCTGACCATGCGTCGCACTTATCGAACCGTGCCAACACTAATGTTTGTAAAAATACAAACGCACTTAATTTTCAATTACAACAAATTACAACAAATTTTCGATAGCTAGGTACGTTTCCACGTTTTCTTACAAACGTCGCTAGAACATGGGCCTCTGCGAACAGCGGAAATATACTTTGAGTCGTATTTCCGTCAAATGTCAAATACGTTGCAAAGAAAATGCACTCCAATATTGCATTTACCGTTTCAGTTCCGCGTCAAAAGTGCAATCCTTTGATGCTGCTTTTGAAACTGCACTGTATTATATTTGTCCACATATTTTTAAAAAAGAACTGGTATATGACATCGAATTTGTATTTTATCTTAAATAATCAGTATTTATTGCAATTCTTAACCTTTATTTTTTTATTGTGACATACATGACGCTTACTTTGGTAATAGTTTTTTTTTATATTCATATATTATGACGTGAAGGGAAATTTTGCCCCGTGTTTTAAGTTTATTGCACAGAGAAGTGCAGTCTCATTTGATATATTTACAGTTTATATAGAGAAAAGCTGCAGAACGCTATAACCCATATGCGATATATGTTCAAAATACATTAAGTTAAATAACATAAAACATTCATTGTTTACGTACACAATAAGCGCGTGTACATTAAAATACAGTAAGTTGGTACTATCTTACAACCTTGAATAATATACCTTGTGAATTAACTTGTAATCATGCTATCAGCTTTGAAAATTACAGTTTAAGTGTACTTCATGTTAGCAGTGATAGCGTAGTTGCTTAGAATTGAGCCTTCAGGGGTCCTTAGCTCAAAGCCTAAGATACATCTGTTAACAAAACTTGTGATTTTTAAGTTACATATCATTTGCTGTAACTAGGATTGAAACATCATGAGGAGACCTGGAATCCTACGAGTATATTTTCCCCATAATATTTTATAGGGCGTGTGAAATCTACCACCCCATAGTTTACCAGTGTGCCAGACTATGGCTTCTAATGCTGAGAGAAAACCTGTGTCCAACATCGATTGATAAATGGGTCGATGTTGATGATCATGTTAAATCGACGGAAATTTGAGATGCATATCTTTAAAATATGTGAAAAATTGTGTATTTATATAATACTGTACTTAAACAATTTTGGGACTCACATCTTCTTACAAAACGTCCAAGACACGTATACATTGCAGTCGTATTTCGGTCAAACGGCAAACATGTTCTAGAGAAAATTCTTTCCGATATTGCATTGAGATTTCTATACGGTCTCTAAAGGATAGCCCTTTCAATATTTTGATATACTACGAGTATGTTCCTATTTTAACGTTATAAAAAGTACTTACATACGTATGTATTGCTATATTTACGATATTAAATTAGTCAATGTAATATAAATAGTGAGAATTCACAGAATAACATCACAGAAGACCGACCAGTGACTAAAAAGTCGAAAAAGTTTTTCGTGTTTTTGGAACTTTGAATAACTTCTAACTATACCATGTTTCCAATACTGCGTAATATATAGCTGTATATTTTAATTGGCCAGTTTTTTCGCTGATGGTTTTAATTTACATATGCACATAATTATTATACTCGTAATTGTTCGAATATACACCTTATCGTTCCAGCACAGAAGACCTGGGTATCTTCTCTCAAAACAAGAAGGCCTAAAACCATGTACTGTTATGATAGTCAAATACCGGTGAGCAGACTTTACGCGATTTACAGAACCTCATCAAAAACCCGAAAGTGTGTTGACTTCCCCACGATACCTCAGGCACCATAACAATAAATAATAAATATTCAAAACTTAAATAACTTTGTGTCAGAAATAAATACCAGTATGAGTTTCAGACTACCGAACAGGAAGACTGAAATTTAGACCATTACACAGTTACTGCTGTGAGCGTGCATTATATCCCATAAACTCCCAAATATGACTGGAGTTAATTTCCGGGAATTCCACAAAGGTACTATAGTAAGCATGAGAATTACGCATGTGCATAATAGCATGACTATGTTTGTGCATAATATGTGCTCTTAATGTGTGTGCCTACACCTCTCAAACCGTCATAAAACATTTGAAACTCTATTTATTTCACGACGTAAGTACTGCATTAGTACGTTCTTATTTCTGATTTCAGTCCCAAAGATAATTCAGATGACAAATGTTAATTTAATATATTTACTTTAATACATTTTGTAAACTGAATTGCAACAAGCATTTAACTACATAAGTAAAACATTATGCGTCTTTTATTGTTCTTCGCATATCTGGCATTGTCAATTTCCAATTACGATATTCACAACTATTTACTTAAGTCCAACGAGAAGTTAAGTGAAACATCGTCTAACATACTATACTAAAATACGATCAAATCATTGAAATTCTCGCAATTTGTTGTCTCCAGGACACATTTTTCGAAATCAGCCCAACGCGATTCCAATTTCACACGTAACTAGCTCGTTCGCGCCCGTTTTTTCCGTCAATCGTGAAACACGGACCCAACTAATAAGCGTGCTACGGTTACAGCAAATTAGAGACGCGTCTGCGCCTATAAGGTATGTATTAGAAGCCAGAAATGTATAAAAGTTTTATAGATATTTTTCTTACCGCGCATAAGTCATATTTAAATATACTTACACACAGTGTTAGAGATAATAATTCTACTTTTGTTAATACCTCACTTCGTTTATAATGATAGTTTATCATTACCTACCTTTTTTAGATTTCATAATTACTTGCAGTATGAAGTATGAAGGTATTCAGTTGTATCAATGTATATTATTATTATTTTATAATTATCAGCATTTTATTGTCAGCAACTGTCAGTAGAAAGTTTGGGAACAATGCAACATTTAACATTAAAGATCATCAAAGTAATGCAGGTCCGTACAATTTTGTATATTTTGTTTTCGTAACAAATTGTGCTAATCTTACGGTAAACGAGAATTCCCAGTGAATTATATTACAAGTGAAAGCGAGTACACAATTACCACAGCCACCGAGAGAACACGATCCTATCATTTTCGGATTTAAGCGGAAAGACAACGATTTCCGGCATCTGATGAATGCGTTTCCAATTTCAAACTTCAGTAGCTTTTCCGTCTCCAGGTCCACATCATTTGTTCGCAATGAATACGCAATCCAGTAAACTCACCTGGTAGAATTAAAAAAGTACGCATACAGCAAAAAAATATACCAAGAATTAGACAAACAAAGAGAAAGAATAAAGGAAGACATGAGTTTTAAAAACGTAACATCACGCCTATAATCCCCGATGAGGTAGGCAGAGGAGTGTAGTACACTCCCACGTTTCACCCGACCGGGGATTTAAACCCAGGACCTCCCTCCCGATCGGCAGCCGCTCTTGCAACCACTCGACCCCCGAAGCAGTCGGCAATTTTATATCAATAATTTTTTGTACATATTATAAAAAAAATATTTTCATTTGAAAATAGGTATTGTTTTTATCTCCCTTCTATTCTCGTAGCACTTATAAATAAGCCTCTTCCAAATAGTTCGAAAAAAATCCTTTAAATGTAAAAGCTCATTAGTTATTCCCGTGATATTAAAAAGGTCTATATTGAATCTATCATTATTACAGACAGTCGGTTTGCACATTTCAAAATGTGTTTCAGATTAACAAACAGAAATGAGATGTGCTTACTGATGTCTGAAATTAGCTGTGCGCCCATAGCCGTAACTTTCCGAAACATGTCGCCGCTGACACTGACGCGTCAGGAAAACACATTGTCACCTGACAGATCGCGAACATGAGACTGTGTGTTTTCAAATGTGGTAATCAAATATGCGAAGATCTTATATTGATTATAATAAATCAATTCAATACAGAAATAATTCAGTTTAACTGTAATATATCAGTGAAACTATTCAGATAAATTACAACATTCATTAATTATGACCCACTATTAACTTCGAGTCGAAATTTATCTCATGTTTCATTCTCATTGATTCATGTCTCATGTCATGTCATGTCATTTCATGTCTCATTGATGTGTCTTAGACTAAATACAAATTAATCGGAAATTCATACCGAATTGTTTACTGTGATCAAAAATAGCAATAAAATTTCTAGGATAGTAATTGCCAGGTGATTATACTTATGTATAGTTACACTTCAAGAAATCGCTTTTTATTTGAATGAGATTTGTTAATTCCATAATCTATCACATTGGTTATGTATGAATTGATAGACTTCACAAAGTAAACAGCAACATCATTTATAGAACACTCTAGGCATGAACTTTTCTTACCGCGTTATCTATTCATTCTATAGCAAATAATACTTAATCTGAAATGCACGTAAAAGTGTGAATTCAAACGCGTGACCAAAACAAATGTAAGTGGAAAACCATGCAAAGAACTATTTCATTTACTACTATAACTATTTCACTTATTATTTAACGTAACCTCACGCCTGTAAGCCCGGAAAGGGTAGGCAGAGGAATATAACACATTCCTACGTTTCACTAGTTTCTTGTACGTCCCAATAGGTGGTCCCAATAGGTGGTCCCAATAGGTGGTAAGGCTATTGCTATACACCGGGCACAAATCCAAACTCTGCATCATTGCTAGAAATTTCTATTAGAAAATATAATTTTTAGAAAAATCCAATAGTACCCGACCCGGGATTCGAACCCAAGACCTCTCCATGGGCAGCAGCGCATTACAACCACACGATCAACGAGGAAGTCCTTATTAGGCATTTACTTATTTTTAATAAGTCAGTAAATCTAAACAAAATGAAACCTGAGATCTCAATAATTAATTAACTACCATTAAGTGTTTTATGAGAACAATAATATAATTAATTGCCCAATTAGTAAGTTATTAAACTTAATCAATTACAGATGATAATGTGTCTGCGGGGACGAATAATATAGGAACTTTGGAATTCATGCACGTTCCCACTCAGAAAATAAGTGAAACGCTTAATTTTGTTTTCATGATATTAATTAATTGTTTTTGAATGAAATAGGGCCAATCTCAGAAAACATCTTTGTTGTTACGAAAAAAGTAAGTCCGTTAAATACACGACGATTTGATATATTAATAATAACAATTGTATTAGTAACGTTGTCAGCGAATGTCAAGTCTTATTTGCAACGTTCAGACCTCATCTCCACCGCATTTATTTTCATCATATTTGTTATATGTATGGTATAAAAGTAATTAAAATTATTGGTTCCTCAATGGTTTCTGCCTCGCTGTATTCACTCAATTTGCTGCACTCACTCTTATCTCTTAGACAACGGTGTTTCTACCATCCCTGTTAAAAGCACTTCCAAGATCCAGCTATCCAATTGTTCCAGTATATTCGTCTTCAATCACCACATTTGCACATAATTCGCACAATTTTATATCAAAGTACAGCCTAAAAAATTAAAGTTACATATTATATTAATCTGCTGACTGTTGTAAATTAATTTTAAGCACTATCACCGAAATGAAATCGTATTTGTTCCATAAACATTAACTTTTCTTTAGCATGAAATCATATTATTTTAACTATACGCATATTATACGCTCTGCAGCTGAATATGTTCACATAATATTTTTATCAGTAGTGTGATTTTACACTTTCAACGAATTATTGCTCATGTCAGTGCGTAAATCAGCTTCGTAGTTGACAAAAGCAAAATGCAACGACTGTTTTTATTATGTACGTACTTTTCTTCTTAAAGCAATTTTAAGATACTACTTCACTAAATTAGCCTTCTTTGAAGTAACAATAGTGAATTTGTGGTTTGCTAAATTTGTTTGTAAATAAACACAATTATTGTTACAGTGTTTTTCATAAAAGTCTTCGGACCGATAGAAAGCATCAGCGATATTGAACGTATACTTCAAAATGGAAACGACCAACTTACCGCCCGAATGTTTTCTGTATGTTCCTTTTTGTCATGTAATTCAATAATTATTTATCGTAACTTAATGTTATACTTTTATTTTGAAAATTTTTGATTTCCTCTTCTGCTAGTCTTTTTCCACCACAAATGTTTATATCGATTCGTTGAAAATTTAAGTTTATAGTGTTTTTAGGATATGATATAGAAAATTGTGCCGTTCATAATGTGTTATTTAAAACTCAAAACTATATTTTGACCTATTTTGTAAAATTGTAATCCCGAATTATAAGTGTGAATGTTGTCACATGCTAAATCCTGTCATGATTCTAACTTACATTTTACAGTTTATCATTCTCCAAAAAATATGTATTTCAAGTATACTGTATGGAGAATGTTTGCGTCTCTTTGGCTCTAAATTCTAATTATTGTTTCCGGCTATAATCACTTTTAGGAAGTTGCCAGGATAAATAAAGGCAGGAGTATGGTAATATCGGCATTTTCAGCATTGACGCCTCTGGCCCAGTTAGCATTAGCATCAGAAGGACCTTCACATGATGAACTTTTAAATGCTGTCGGATTTCCTGACGATAAAACTGTAAGTTTACTTATGATTAAATAAAGTCTGATAATAAAAACAAATCCAACGACTTGATAATCGCTGGAGTAAACTAGTTCGGGGTTGATGAACATAGTTCAGCATACTTTCCGTAAGTCGTCCCTCAGGTTACATAAATGTGATATTCGGAAGTCTAAGGGAATAAGCTGGATGCAATAAACCAAGGGCGGCGCGATGTGGTAATTAAGAGCGACCTACAGCCAGCAGTGGGCTAATATAAGGAGATTATGATGATGATGATCAGGATCATGATAAATACAAATGTAATGATTATTTATACATCAGAACTATCATGTCTTAACAATACATATCATTATTTCAGATAATAGCAGTGTTTTCCATTATCAATCATAAATTAAGAACAATTAAAGGTGTTGAATTAAAAATGGCGAGTAAGTTATACATTCCGCTGGGTTACCAGGTTAAAGAAAAATTTACCAAGGTGTCTCGATTTGTATTTCATTCTGCTATCGCCAACGTTGACTTCGCCGACAAAACAAATACAGCCAGGGAGATTAATGCTTGGGTGAGAAATTTCAGCACTTAACATTGAATGTTAGTACCGAACTTCACTCGAATTTTCTTAAAGATGTCACTCTAACGTGGATTTATAAGCAAAACTCTTTAAATTTCAAATTTCAATGAAAATGTTATGTCGACTAATTTGTCTAGATGAAATATCATGTTTGGTTATACAGCCTATCGAATACCTATTCTTTGAAGATTAGAGTTAATCAACTTGTTACAAGAAGTTTCCAATACTTACGGATATTTCCTACACTGAAGTACCTACTCTTGATCTACTATTGGGTTTCCATCTTAGAAGATTAATGGATACTTCGATGAAAAATACCATAATAAATCAAAAGCAACAATATCATTAAATTATTATTGAATTGAAACTTCCTTGCTGATAGGGTAAAATATTTTTTTCAAAAATTTAAGATCACGCGAAGCGTAGCATGAAAATTTTGTAAATGCCCTGCAAAACGCGCGACATACGCATTTGGTTGATTTGCAATGAATATTTTCGTAATGTGATGACATATATATGATATGTACATACGTTCTACGTTTTGATGGTATTTTTATTAATTGGTTCTTCAGGATTCTGTATTGTACTTTTCAAGAATTTTTCCTAGTTTATTTGCCTAAAATTCACATACAACTTAAGAGCAGGGAAATAAATACCTCTTCAATACGACATGGGTCGGTTGTTATTGAGCAGGCATTAAAATGCGCAGCCATCTCGCACCATAAAACATATGCTCGTAAACAGCGCTTGCATAGCTTTTTGATCTAAACTAAGTTACTCGTATTTGCCATCGTAATTGCAGGTGTATGAGGCAAGATTGTTTCCTTACATTTATTTAATCTTTCCTCCATTTTAGAAATCTCGATATATATAAAAATAAGGAAGAAGTTTCGCTTCTATCGTGTGTGATTTACACACACAATTTTTAACGCTGCGTGGTTTTTAATAAAAATAATTCTTGTACGTACAATATTTTAGGTCGAGAAACAAACCAATCATCGTATTAGAAATTTAGTTCAACCTGAGTCATTAAATAGTGGCACATTAGGACTTTATGTCAATGCATTATACTTCAAAGTAAGTTGTCTATAAGTAATAATTAAATTATAATATAATACTCTATATATGAAATACATAAGTGCGCCGCCAGATCTGCTAAGCAAATTTTATTGGTTATTTAATATACTTAACAGACCTTTGACCTTGACCCAAGTAGCGGCACAGACATCTTTCCAGCTGTAAATAAGTAACAGGTTGCTGGGAACACACAGCACGGAGTACAAATAATATAAGTACAGGTGAATTCTTCAGCTGGGTATAGCCGGCCTAATATTTTATGTCACAACACGATTTTAATTTTTCAAAATTTTTACTTTTCCAAATCGATTACAACACTCATTTGAACTCTGTTCATTATTTCCTTTACATTCAGATTTTATCATCGACGTCTCCTTCTATAGTTTGGCCTGTGTAATAAAAAAAAATATCTTACTAAAATTGCAACCTTTTAATTTTAAGTAACGCAATTAATTTTAGTCGCTACATTTATTGTAGTAATACTGTTTTACTAGGGTGAATGGAAATTCCCTTTTGAAGAGCAAAGAACAAACAGTAGAATATTCTATGTCAATAACTTTAGAACACTTGAAATTCCATTTATGCATCAAACGCAAAACTACAACTATGGAGAGAGTAATGAATTAAATGCTAAGGTACGTACTGCTCTAACAATTGAAGAGTATATATTTTTTCCTTAACACTACATTCTAATATAGTAACATTTTATTTAAAGATTTTAGAATTGCCTTATGCTGGAGGTCAATCCTCTTTAGTTGTTGTTCTGCCTAATGTAATAGAGGGTATAGAAGACTTAATAAATAAACTAAGGGATCCATTTACTTTGAATAACGAAATCAGAAATACCAAGTCAAATGTTAAAGTAAACGTTGCTATACCAAAATTCAGGACTGAAACTACTACTGATCTGAAAGAAGTGTTGAAAGCCGTGAGTATATTATTTGTAAAGAAACTAACAAACGAGCAGGAGGCAATCACGACTGGTCATTGCCGATGCATATCCGGAAATGACTATAGAAATAGAACTGTATAGCTAGATTTATTTTTAGATGAGACTTGTCCAACAGTGGACAGAGTGGACGATGAACTACACAAAATGAACAAATACATTTATTTGTATTTGACTTATTTTGTAATAAACTTCAAATTCTGGTATATTTATCATATTCAATTGAACTAATAATAGTAAACAAAAATGGTAAATTATTTCAGATGAATGTAATAAAAATTTTTGGGAAAGATGCAAATTTGACAAAACTATTGAAATCTGACGCTGTTTTCTACATATCGGGCGCTGTTCACAAAGTTTTTATTGATATCAACGAAAAGGGCACTGAAGCCGCCGCTGTTAACAGTAATATCCTTAATGTCACATGTTTTAAGAAATATTCGTCGAAATCGACGCATGCGTAGACAGTTCGATGAATGTAAATAAAGCACCTCAGGTCTATAGAAATATTTGGCGTTTGGTGCTCTTTGCCTACCTCATAGAAGACCTAACGTAACGACACAATGGTATAACGTGACGATACAATATTCGTAAACATTACAGAAACGACGCCGAGAGTTTCTATAAAATTTGTATATAATATGTGTATAATTAATTATAAACATAACAAATACCCCGCCGGCAATCCCAAAGGGTTAGGCAGAGGAATGTCGTAGAGTATACGAGTATACGTACCATGGAATGGGGGGGGGATGTCTATTGCCATACACCGGGCAAAAATACAGATTCCAAGTCAATACTAGAAATTCCGGCCAAGAACCCTAAGTTAGAAAAATTCAAATTTGCCCGACCTGAGATTCGAATCCGGGACCTATTGATCAGCAGTCACTTATGCAACCACGAGACTAAAGAAGCAATCAGCTCGTGGAATACATACCATAGATTTCATAGATGAATGTAGAAACAATACTTCAGGTCGGAAAGAATAAAATTGTTCAGTACTGAGCGCTCTGTACCTACGCCAGAACCTGAATGGATTGCATAACAATTGTTACTATTATGTTTATTGCTAATGATTTCTTTCAGAATTTATCCTTCTAGGCACCAGTTTACACAGCGCTCCGCCTGTTAATAACTTTATCGCAGATCACCCGTTTGTATATTTATTGAGAGATAATAATGATATACTCTTTAGTGGAGTGTTCTACGGATCCTAGGTAATACAATATGGTTCTTATATGTACCTAATAATAATAAATTCATTATTTGCTTCGCAAATTAGCCAGTGAAAGTAATTAATGTGGGTGAAGCACGACAGGTCTACAAGAACATAGATATTTGGCACTCGGTGCTTTCTACTTGCCCCGTAAGGCATCTGGCGTAAATATAAATATAAAAAAGCTGTTTAACAAGTCTGCACATAATTCTTTCGGATTATTGTAGTCTCTTGTTACAGGAACTTTACACTTGAAATGAAACTAGCCCCTCACTGATGTAATATAATTTATAGACAAAAAAATGATTTATTACTATTATCTTATACTTATTTACTTGATTAAGATTTAATTTGAGAGTTACTGGTTATCATAGTATTATCTAAAAACATATGTTTCTCAATGGTTGATGTGTTTTCCTCCTTTTTTACAGCGTCAGGTTTAGAAAAGATCTATTAATTACCTAACCGTGGTAATCTCAATGAAAATCTCGTAGAACATTATTATGGCAACATTTGCTAGAAAAAGGTGTGGAAAACTGCCATAACATTTATAAATAAACGCTTCAATGATATTATAAAAACGGTCTTTTATTAAAACAAAAAAAAAACACATTTTTTCAATCTAATTTTAATAAATATATCTTTTATTTCTTTCTTGCCTTATACAAACAGAGACAATACGCACTCAGTGCGCCCTGCCTAACCCGTGAGGGACATGGCATGACGATATAATAACAATTATCCCTTCATACTGCCAAAAAACAAAAATACTCCCCAATGTATTCCTCTCAATACTATTTTCTTCATATCAATTATGCTCAGAGTCGAACGCGTAGTCGTACAACGAGTACCTAAAAAAGTAACTTGTACGAGTATGATACCTGCTCAGTATTGTGTCGGCATCCGAGACGCTACGATGATGAAACTGCTACATTTATCCTGTAAGTATTAATAATTCTACTTTATCATACTAACATTATACTCATATAACAATCTTAATGTATATTTAACAATTAATTAATTAACAACATAAATAGTAAGTGTTAACATTTGGTAATCATTACCATATAAGTATCTTATAGTGTTTTGTTTTCCTTTGACGTGACCTTTCGATTGAACTAAAAACCAGAAATATCGGATTAATAAATCTATACGTGCTTTTATTAAAAGAAATAATAGTAAACGATGTTTCATATAACTTCCTGTTGACAGTATAATCATTTTTCGCTCATTTACAAATGTATATACTAAAGTGTCTCCTGAGATGTTGACTAGATGAATTAGAATTACTACGCTATATATGTAATTATGTGAGCAATTTTATGCTTATTATAGAGCACAATTGCACAGATCATTCTGACATAAGTCAAACAACCGAATGAAGTAACGCTAAGAATATTATGAAGCCAACGATAGATGTTATATTTCTCGGCTGCAACATTTTCTTTACTTTTAACTGATAACCTCTAAATAAAATCACTTAACGGAGCTATGATGAATATTAATACTGTGTTATATTATAAATTATATAAGAGCACCTCAGACGTTTGCGATACAATAATACATCCATATATTTGTGGTCATTATC
>DWMG01002693.1:0-12842 GCA_018244855.1 Elbella merops
TAGATATGAATTTTCGTGCAGTGAGGGCACATTATGGGATGAAAAATTAGAAGCATGCAACCATGCCTGGGCTGTAAATGAATGTGGAGCACAGGTGCCTAGTTCAAATAGTCCTACTATAACGACAACCGTCATAAATCCCATACATGATTATTACACTACAACGTCTTCTTATTTTAACAATGAAATTCAAGATGAAATTGGCTATGGTAACCAAAATAATAAACAAGAACAAGAAGATCCTAAATCATCGACTCAAATAATTAATACGATACCTGCTGTGACATCTGAATCTTCAAAAGTACATGAAACAGATTGCAAATCGAGTGGATTCTTTGGGAATAGTAATGATTGTTCCAAGTTTTACAGATGTGTAGAAAACGGTAACGGTGGTTTTACGAAATACGAATATAAATGTGGTGAAGGCACGGTTTGGGATCCCGAGATTGAGTCATGCAATCACGCTTGGGCTGTAAAACAATGCAGCAGTGCCCCTCAAAATGTAACTTCAATCATAATGACAAGCACAGAAAAGGCAATAATAACTACTTTATCTCTTATACAAAGTACAACTCAGACTAATGTTCATGAGAATGACTATGATTCGGGTTATGGGCACCAGCAAAAGGAGACGCCGCCTCCTTTAACAATATCAACCGAACATATTACTAATCAAGGAAACGATTGTACTAGACCAGGATTTCTGGGAGATAATAATGACTGTAAAAAGTTTTACAGGTGTGTAGAAAATGGTCAAGGTAATTTTATTAGACATGAGTTCACATGTGGTGAAGGAACTGTTTGGGATTCTAAAATAGAATCAT
Organism: Elbella merops; assembly: GCA_018244855.1. Taxonomy (NCBI): domain Eukaryota; kingdom Metazoa; phylum Arthropoda; class Insecta; order Lepidoptera; family Hesperiidae; genus Elbella; species Elbella merops. The sequence goes on from DWMG01002693.1 coordinate 825, forward strand.
GTAATCACGTATGGGCGGTAGAGAAATGTGGAGAAAGTGGAGTAAACGACAATAATATAAATCAAGTGACCGTATCACATATTGTACCTGAAGAAACCTCAGAGATTGATAATGGTTATAACACACATATTGATAATAACAATAATCCGTCACAAAGTACAACTACAGCTATTACAACTACAACCAATTTATATGGTGTCACCAGTAAATACAATCAATGCTATAAAAATGGATTTATGGGTGATAAAAGTAACTGCAAAATATTTTACAGATGCGTTGAAAATGGTAATGGTGGATTTATTAGATATGAATTTTCGTGTGGTGATGGTACTGTTTGGGACCCTAAGATTTCTGCCTGCAACCATGCATGGGCAGTAGATAATTGTGGAGGAGCTCAGGCAGAAAATGAAAATATATTAAATTCTTCAACGCAAGATAACAAATCCACAACATCTTATATTGATAGTGATGTACCCACACAAAGCAGTACGCAACACGCAACAATAAGCGCTTCTACAATTTTACCAACTACGGCATCTACTGTTAATAATCAATGTTTGTCTGAAGGATTTATTGGTGACAAACATGACTGCAAAAAGTTTTACAGGTGTGTAACTGATGGTAAGGGTAGTTTTATACAGTACGATTTCTCCTGTGGCGAAGGAACTGTTTGGGATCCAAAAGTTGAGGGATGCAACCATGCGTGGGAGGTCGAATCATGTGGAAGTAATTTATCGCCTGTTTCCACTGTTAACTCATCAACATCTTCAGTAACGATGAAAGACGATGTGACAGATGTCACCTATATGACACAAAACAATCAAGAGACAAGCAGTTCTACTGAAAGTAATTTATGGAGTAGTTCTTCAATTAAATCACCTACAGTTAATAATGATAGCAAACATTGTACGTCAGAAGGTTTTGTGGGCGACAGTATTGACTGTAAAAAGTTTTATAGATGTGTTAACGACGACAGAGGTGGTTTTATTCGTTATGAATTTACTTGCAGCGAGAGCACGGTCTGGGATTCTGAGATAAATGCATGTAATCACGTAAATGTTGTTAAGACTACTTGTCACTCCGTGTCTGCTCAGGATACTAAAGTAACTGAACCTAGTCCAACTTACACTTTAGGCAGTTCTCCGTTTGAAAATAATGATTATTCTACTACGCTGAAATCTGAACAGTCCCATCAGTGTGAGCAGGAGGGCTTCGTTGGAGACAAAAATGACTGTAAAAAGTTTTATAGATGTGTTGATAATGGAATGGGAGGTTTTCATAAATACGAATTTTCTTGTGGTGAAGGGACAACATGGGATCAAAAAATTTTAGCCTGTAATCATGCATCTCCAGGTCGACAGTGCAGCGCTACAGATACGGAATCTCACACAGAAATTAATGAACCACCTATTTCCTATTCTACATCAACTTCTTTAAGCACAACAAAACCCGATGAAAAAACAGAAATGCCGTTAAGTAAAGACAAATGTACTTCTGAAGGATTTTATCCTAATTCGAATGACTGCAAGAAATTCTTTCGATGTGTAGCTGACGGTAGAGGTAATTATATCAAATATGATTTTACGTGTGGTGACGGCACAGTTTGGGTTCAAGATATTCAGGCATGTGACCATGACAACGATAAGTCTCATTGTAATGAAGGTACAGTTCCTGGAACTACATCACTTTATTCTAGTCAAGGGCAACCACTTACAACTACACCTATGTCACTTTCGAGCACGACTAATGAATTCACATCAACTACCGCTGCTGAGCATGAGACACAAGTTTCTCATAAGCCTGAATCATCGAAGGAGGATGTTTGTCAATCAGAAGGTTTTTATCCAAGTGACAGTGATTGCAAGAAGTTTTACCAATGTGTAACTAATGGCGATGGAGGCTATGTTAAACATGAGTTTACTTGTAGTGACGGTACGGCCTGGGATATAAAAATACAATCCTGTAATTATATAAGTGAAGTTGAAAGGTGCCATGATTCAAATCAAAAAGAGGTTGAAACAAAAACTACAATACAAGATGAAGTAGCATCCGAATCTTCAAGTACCACTGAAACTCTCCCAAAAAGTTCGACAACTGTAAGTGATACAACACAGGATAGCTGCGAAGAATCTGGATATTTTGGTAATACGAAAGATTGTAAAAAGTTTTATAGATGTGTAGATAACAATAAAGGTGGATTCACGAAATACGATTTTACATGTGGCGATGGTACAATATGGGATCAGGATATAACTGCTTGCAACCATCCTCAAGATGTGATTAATCCTTCGTGTAAAAATAATGGGATTTCTACAACTACAACACCAACAACAAAAACAACAACTTCTACTACAATGACCAATGAATTGTCAGAAACGACAACTAAAAGTAGTACATCAACAGTTTCATCAACACAAAGTACTACTCAGAGTAGTGACAAAAACACTCAAGAAGTTTCTACAACGAAACCAAATACTAATAATAATTATACATGTACTAAAGCAGGGTTCTATGCAGATCCTTATGATTGTAAGAAATTTTATAGGTGCGTTGATTGGGGTGGAGATGGGAAAAGTTTTTCGATTTTCCACTTTGATTGTGGAGAAGGAACCATCTGGGATCCTGAACTTCAAACTTGTAATCACGAAAACTCTGTTTATCCTTCACGTAACTGTAGTGGAATAGAACCACAAAAAGAAATAAGTAGTGAAACTACTACGACTGAGGGAACAACAACTAAACAAGAAGGGACTACAGAATTAACGACTACAGAAGGAACATCTACAACTGCTGTTACACAATCAACTACTCAAAAATCAACTACACCAGAACCTAGCACAACAGAATCATCTAGTGCCACTATTCAAACAAGCACGCAAGAATCGTCTACCAGTGAGCAAACTAGCTCTACACAGCAAAGTACTACGCAACAGTCTACAACGGAACAAAGTGTTACACAACAAAGCACAACTATATCCGAACAAACCACAAGTAAACAGTCGACTACTACACAGCAGGCTACAACAACTGAACAAGCCATCAGTCAAGAATCCAGTACTACACAACAAACTACATCAACGGAACAAACTACAAGTCAACAAACAAGTACTACAAAACAAGCCACAACAACGGAACAAACTACAAGTCAACAAACAACTACTACACAACAAGCTACAACAACGGAACAAACTACAAGTGAACAAACAAGTACTACACAAAAAGCTACAATGACAGAACAGACTGCTTCAACGACAACTGAGGAATCTACCACTACCACCACCACCGTAATGACAACGACTGAGCAACCAACTACATCAGCTACTGAAGAAACAACAACAACGTCAGTGCAAACAAGCACAAGTGAGTCCACTACTGCTGGACAGTCAACGAAAGCTCAAGAGACAACTACTCAGGAATCAAGTACTGAACAAAGTTCAGAAAATCAGCCTTCAACAACTGAACAATCGTCTACGACCCAGGAATCTACTAATGGTAGTACAACTACAGAAAATGGACAAGACACAACTACAGAAAAAGGGTCATCGGAAAAGGAATGTCCCCAAATTGACGACGACCAATATTTATATGTATGTCCAACTGGATTCAGAAGACATCCAAAATATTGTAATCTATTCTACCAATGCACGGAAGACGATGATAACCATGAAGTAAAAGTTGCCGTGTTTAATTGTCCAAACAATACTATTTACGATGAAAGTAAAACTCAATGTGTAAAAGAAGAAAAAGCTGATAAGAAATGCGACGGACAGATTGCACAAAAACGTCGAGTGAAACGCTTAGATACAAACTACAAAGAACCGGTGAGTAAAAGATTTTTATATAAAATTATCTGTGAAGCCATGTTTTTCTCCTAAAAAGATTTACTAAAACCCAATAGAATAATTTGCGTTACTTTATTTAAATACAGGATGAATCATACCGTAAAAAATTAATGCCATATAATATAATAGTATCGATAAAATCATATTTGCGCGCGTAAGCATAATCATATCACAAAGAAACAGGATGTATCGAGACTAAGAAGAAATCTTCAGTTCATGCCTTCTGATAACTACATATCTACGGATTTTGTGACTCATATGCATTAAATTTTATAGAAGTTTGTGTCGATAAATTAGTTTTGTAAATATATTATGTCAGTAATACATGTACGGTTTAGAGTTGGATTACAAAAACAACCTATTATCACATGTTACAATCTATTTTTACAGATCACAGTCAGTAAAGGGAGCTACTCATGTTCGACAGCGGGACATTTCCCCTTCGAAAAGAATGAAGAATGTTCTCCAGTTCTATTTAAATGTGAAGCTACTAAGACAGGCAGATTACGAGGTCTTGTATATCAATGTCCAGAAGGCTATGTTTATTGGACAATAAGTAGAAGATGCGAACCTATTGCTGCAATGACAGATTGCAAGCATTCACTTTCGCCCTGGAACGGCCGATACGAAATTCCCATTGAAAGAAAAAATGTAGCCAGAAAAAAATAAACGATGAAACATGTTCTCGTGAAAATACCTACTTTAAATACTTAACAATTTTACGTTATTAATTGTGCAATATGATGTATGTATGTATGTATTTATTGATAAAAATACGAGTAGCTGTGTCGAAGGGGGAAATTATAGATTCCACGTGGCATATAGATGAAGACTAGTTTCGTTTTGGTTACAAATCAGGATTTCTACAAAAAGACGAATGGAGTAATTCTTTCTGTACTTTTCATATTTGTAATTTTGATAGTTTAAAACACCGTTCATATATCGTATGTATTACTAATTACTTGCGATACACTCTCATTATTTAAATGTATGTATGTATGTATTGAGTCTAGTCTTACTCTTGACAAATTATTTTTAACAAAATTATGATTGCTGCCATAAGGTTAAGAAGAAACTGTAAAATTTGTGATCTAAATATTGTATTACATGATATATAACAATATTTCGAACACGACTTAATAGCTTTAAGTTACTGAGTAATATAGGAAATAAAATATAATATTGAATTAAAGGATTTTTATTAATAATATTAATAAAACACAAATCATTAATACAAAATATTAACTAATATTTAAACAATATAATCTAGACTAAAATCACACGAACTCCTGCACAAGACGTCAAAAGTCCATTACAAAACAATGAAAGTTCGGAAATTATAAAATCCGTAAGGGTATTTTCGTTTGCATGATGAATAACATTGCTGAACACTGTCCCTAAAAATGCATGACAAGCCGCTTTAGACGCTATTATATTACCTTTTAAATCGATTGATAAATCCGGTGCAACATGGTTATTGGATTTAGAGGAATAAAAACTTTCAATTGACTTGGTTTTATTAAAATTATTTAATTTAATATTCTTATATTCATCACGTTTTTCAGAATAATATCCCTTTGATGCTTTCTTAATGGGTATTGATTTGTTTTCTCTAGAAGAAATTAAGTCATTATGAAGTATTTCATTGTTTTTAGATACGTTGAGTTCTATTACATTTGATTTATTAGCCGAAAGTTTTCCTCCAGGTTTGTAATTAAAAAGATATTTTAAAAATAAAGGTAAAATATTGTCGGCATCGTATGTTTGGTTTATAGACTTTAACACTGTTTTCTCTATTTCTTGAGAATGTACTCCGCTTTCAGTAGTGGTGTCATTTCCTTTCAAGTGGCGGTTACTCCGGTGTTTGAAGTTTTTCAGAAGTTTCGAATGTAAGATATTTTCAGTGTTTGTTGCAATAATAACTTCATTATTTTCAGCTACATTAAGATCGACTTTTGAAAAATTACTATCTTCTTTGTCTAAAGCGTTTATTATATCTTGTATATTGTTTGGTCTCTTCGTATTAACTTCTGTATAAACTTTATGCTTTGGTTTCGTTTCCAGAAATTCATCGTTGAAATAAATGTAGTCATTAAGGATGTTATATAATTTTTCTATATAATTAGGATTAGGAAACTCGGTAGTCAATATTGTAGGGTTAAACGCTATACCACCTTTGTCCCATATAGATATGGACCTTACTAAAAATTCTATTAAATATGATGGCAAATATCTCCAAACTTTTTTTACAGGAGAATCATTTAAATAACTTGTTAAAGACACATATTCAATAGAAATATTGTATCCTTTGGATATTTTATTGTTATTTTCTTCATTACTCCATAAAGAATTAAATGCAATATCATTTCGCTGATGATCGTTAAAATCGTATGCACGTTGTGTTGTATCGTTTATAACGACTAAAAATCTATATTTTAAACTTGGATATTTTTTTGATATTACATCAATATGAGGTAAATATCTATTAAAATTCACTTTGGTAATGTTATTTATAACTAAATGCATGTATACATTTGGTGAAGGCAGTAACCGTACTTTAGAATTGACAGCATTATTATTAAAATTTCTATATTTAGGTAGCTTTGAATTTGACGGTGGCATCATTCCAAATATAAGTACACTGTTGTAAATTACGAAAACGGAAAGAGTGATCATGACTGCGCCTAACCACCAGTAAGCTACTGAAGTCGAGCAATTATCTGAAATAATGAAAAGGTCGTTAGAATACAGGCAAAGTTCATACGCTTATGAAATTTTACATACATTTTTAGTAAACTATTAATAACTTTTATGAAAAAAAGTTCAACGTTTGAGTAAACAATATTCGAGCGTAGTATCAGCAATACATCTCCATGTTGTATTCAAGGAAAGTTAAATCATGGCCGACGCCTAAGATGTACAACCAGTACTCAGCACTCAACTATTCCTATAACTTACGGTCTGCTAGGTGTACATCATGTTCCACATTCCGTTGTCATTCCAAACGAATTTATCGCTATTCCACAACTGATAATTTTATCCGAAAGTGTCGGTTACCAACCAATACAGAAAATATATTGCCCTGTGACCTTTTCAATATTGTTATCGTTTTGTACTTAATAATCTTCTTGATTGAATTGCTTTTATATTTCTATCGGAGCTTGAAGACGCTTATGAAAAGTCTCAAGTCCCTTGTTGGACCTATGTCCAAATCTAAACCTCCTCTAACGACAGATAATAAAAGTTGTACCTGGCCAGCGAGCTATGATAGCCGTGGCACCTTTGGCGTAGTTTCGGACTCGTCCTCTGCACGCCGAGGGTCGATTGCGTCTTTTGTAATTGTAACTTCTAACATGAACGTCCTCATCGGAATAGTCATCGCACAGCAAGGGATGCTGCTCTTGGCACAAGTCACTCATTACTGGCCATTAGTTGCACTGCAAATTAATATTTCAGGTTTAAAATGTGTTAGTTTAAATTTTGTTTAACTTTCAATTAAAAATAGTTTATTAATACTCAATATTAAGACTTACATAAATATATAATTTGTTTCAATATATACTAATATTTATACAGATAATTGGTAAATATATTTTGCTGTGATATAAATGTAGATACACGTCAGGTGTCACTTGGAATTTTTTGACATATTGCACAGTTTTTATTTGTGTTTTTTTTATTGTTGTACGAAGTACTGTTGCGTACAGAAAACTCTTTATTGTATAGCGGACAGTAAAGTTATCAATATCATGATTATTACAATGTCCCATAGTGGAGGTTAAACTTTGCCAGTAAAAAACATTTAGTTTCTCAGCTTAAACACTAGATAAACACACTTTCTTAGATCATACATTAATCACATCTCAGACAGAAAGTGACAAAAAGAAAGAATGCAGCATATTAGGAACATTACTTTGTATATTATTGTTAATACACGAAATAAACAAATTACTTCTATGATCCCTGAGATTCACATCTTGGGTATTTCACATGGTAATATAGTAACCTAACATAACGGCTGTGTTTCCCCAAAAAGATATGCAGGGGGCTGTAATTTAAAAAAAGATAACTTCCCGCTTATAATCTCCGAAGGGATAGGCAGAGGAGTGATGTACCCTTCCACGTTTCACTAGTTACGTTTAAGTCCCATGGTGGTGAGCTTATTGCCATACACCGGGTACGTATTCATACACCGGGTACATATTCAGACTCCGAGTCAGAATTAGAAATTCTAAATTAGAAAAATCCAATAGTACCCGAGCCGGAATTTGAACCCAGGATCTCCCGATCGGCAGTTGCGCTTGCAACCACTCGACCAACGAGGCAGTCAATTGTAAGTCAAGTGTAATTTACTCCCACAACTTACCAGTTATGTTACACGTCCCTTGAAATAGGAGGTAGAAATTTCAAGCAAGAAAAACCATTTCCACAGTAACAAATAAAGAAATACGAGTCAGTGGCAAAGCGCCGAAGTAAATGAAATTACTGTATAACTTTATATTTTTAACACAGTCTACAGTTAACAATCATACGCTAGTAAGTTATACTAAGTATGTTTTACTTACACCTTGCACTGGAGATTTTAATAATACGATTTAATCAAGTTGCAACAAATGCGACGTTCGCTCTCACTAAGTTGATGAGCAAGCAATTTTAAGTGCGCTGCAACACTGATGATGACTGTATAATTTTAAGATTGAACTCTGTTTGCGTTCGATTTGTTACGTCGCATGTTTATATGGTACGCTTTAGTATTGTTATTACAATATTGAATTAGTCTCACGTATTGACGTTTAAAGTCGTGCCGGGTAAGTGAAATGATGGTCAAGGTGAATTTATCCAATACGAGTACCCTCTAACGATGATGTTGAGTTAAACTATGCGATTACATTTAAATAAATTCAATATGTATGCGGAGAGTTAAAACTGTAATAACTTACGTGCATGCTTGTTGTTAGTTATCGTCATCATCAGCCCGTTCTCATCCATTGCTGGACAAATGCCTCTTCAATAGCAGGCCATTAAGCTAGATTACAGTCAGTGATAGCCTAGTGGTTGAGAATCCAGCCTCTCACTCCGGGGGTGCTGGGTTCAAATCCATGGCGCGCACCTCTTTACAAAAGTGCGTTTTATGTTTAAATATCACTTCCTAACGGTGAAGGAAAACATCGTGAGGAAACCTGCACACCTTAGGATAAATAAAAAAAGAATATGCGGCCAAATGAGAATATAAGAATATTGATGTTGATGCGGGCATATGCCAACTTGGGCCTTCCTGGGTCAGACTTGGGCCTTCCCCCTCTCAACATGAGAGGAGACCCATATTCCAACAGTGGAACAAACAACAACAAGTTATAGTAGAACAAGTGATAAATGGATCGACTATTATTATTTTAAGCTAGAGTTTTAGTTCCCAGTTTCCAACATATGTAGGTAATTATTTACTTCAGCCCAAGGACAAAATATAACTGCATGATCTCTAGACAATTTTTATACTGAAGCTATTCAATTTAATATTCTCGATAAAGAGATGTGAAAGAGGGAACATAATGCATATAATTGGGTGGAGTATAAAAGATTGAGGCTGGTTTGAAATTAATAAAATCAAATTTATGATTACGGGTATAAAAATATTATGTTCTCATGTATGTACATTTATCATACATACATATTATTATTCTTTTTTGATTTTAATAAGTTGATTGTAATACAGTAATGAGTATCTATCTATTTATGGTACATTGGAAGCGTCATTTATAGATGCATAATTTTTATAATAAAAACTGTCATTGTCTTCAAAATTAGAATCGGTTTAAAATTTTGCGTCACGTACTTTCATTTCATACTTCTAATTTTCACCTATCGAGAAGTTTTAGGAGGCATTTGATTGTATCAATTTTTGCGTATGGAATAAAAACGCAGCGTTTGGAAAGCGTAAGTGTACTGATGTGCTTCATATTATAAAATAAGTACATGTAACTTTTATTGGACCTAATTGTATGTGTTCTCTGTCGTTCAATCGTTCCTTTCATATTTCCTGAATAAGGTGTTCTGGTGGTGGCCATACTGCATTGCAGGAGTTCAAGATGGTAGTTGAAGCTCAGCAAATAAAGCGGGATGAACAGTACCCGTTGCTCAAGGCGGACTGCGGGGCCGGGGAACCAAGTGTCCCTCAACCTCTCATATCTGTTGCGAGGAGTGTCACCTGTGTATCGAAACGTTCATTTCATGATCGGTGGCCCGGTATGTACTGTAGGCAATATTATTACACTGGCTTACGAGTATGTTTATTATAACAATCCTGTTTCTACATTCTGTGGGAGATCGGTTGCCGGTGTCCATGGACTGTAGCGGCCATTCTTGGTAGCTACGTTAGTATTTCCTACTTTCTTCATTGAAAAGAAATATCTAGTCCAGTTATACATTATTATTAGGTATCTTTGTATTCGTATAATTCTATGTAGGTAATAGCTTTGGTGAATATATGCTTTAGACAGCTATTAGCTTCTATACATAATGGTGTTGTTACGAAAAATAAATTGTTATGGAATGTTCTAGAAGTAAATCACCGCTGATATAACGTGTAAAGCATTATTAGGATAATTAGGTATAACACAAAGAAATTTGACACTAACAATAAGAAAACAAAACGACTCAGAAGTATCTGTAATTTGTAATAAAATAGAAAGACATTATTTATAATGATTAATCGAAATATATGGCAAAGTTGTTCATTAGAAATTTCAATTAAAATATTTGTTTCAGAATTGATTTCTGCATGTTGGATGACTCTTATATTATTGGGCATTACATTTCTAGTATTTTACGCTTTGGGAATGAGCGCATTTAGACGGCAGTCCTTGATAATTGTTAAATGCAATACGTCTAAAGCCGCGAACAATGTGCACCTCCATCATATTCTACCACGAGAAAACGACTTGCTTTTCCCTATTTATTCTGATTATCTCTCAAGCATAGCTATAAAATATCCATTTTTGCATATAAATGTCTTCTTTTTGATTGATGATACGTTAAGCAAGCCTGCGTACGGTTCAAAGCATTCAACAGTGCTCAAGCGGCTTGGTCCACTGAATAATGATGACTACACTGCATCCATAAGTGTAAGGGACAGACAAGAGATTAATACGTTCCAACAGCGTTATCAAAACGTTAATATTACAATAATGCCACTTAGCCATTACATGGCGATGACACCTCTGAGATACAAGTGGAAAATTATACCAAAAGCATACTTACTGTTTTATGCGAGAGTATTCGCCGTTTGGGAATATGGTGGTGTCGGGCTAGATTTGACTACTTTCAACAATCAATACAACAACAATCAAATGCCTGATCGCCGTATAACTGCTATACTAGAACAACACAACGATGGAGTAGAGGATAAAAGATATATTCAAACACTGAACAATATTAATCGCGAAGAGCAAACAGAATTCTTGAATCTGTTTTATAACATGATGAACAGTATTTTTAATAATACTTATTCATTCTTCGACTCTCCTTTTTTTAATGATCAACTGGCCACCGAAGCAAATCATTTAACTGCTACAAAGTCTCGTAATTATAGAAATAAACGTGAGAATTCTGAAATCATCGAAAAAAATCGAACCGATATGGAAAGTGCTCGAAATATTGCTAACGATACTATAAACAATATAAAGATTATTGACGTAACGGAGAATGAATTATATGATGTAAACAGAAACTCTACATTCGGTAATAGAAAAGAAGGGAACAATAGTTTATTAACCAAAATGAATATCAATGAAAATTCCACTTTATCTGAACAGAAGCAACCTAAAAAAAATAAAAGTAGTGTAGAAAAACTGAACGTGACTAAATTTGGTACTGAGATTCCGCATGTTGTTTGGTTTTATGATTTTTCAGTTTTCTCAGATGGAATCGGACCGTCATATGTTTTATCAGATGTTATACAACTTCCAAAGTCAACATTTAAGAATAACGTTCCTAGAGGAATATCGAAACAGATAAATACCCCGTCGTATTTACTGTCTATAACTTATGACGGTACATTTGTGGCTGCAACGAATCGACGTCATCCTTTTCTTGGTCACTTATTGACGTCTGGTTGTAAAACTGTAAATCCTAAGTATAGTATCGAAAATACGATGTTCACCCAATGTTCTGGATTTTT
>DWMG01002694.1:0-12840 GCA_018244855.1 Elbella merops
AAAAGTAAAAAAATATATCAAAAAAAGCAAAACCAAATTAATTAATTCGTCATCCATATTATGTGTAGATAAGGAAAATTTACCAGAAACTTCAAAAAAATATAACACTCGTAAAAAAGAGTTAGATAATGCTTCTAAAGCATTGGTGAGCGACAAAAATAAAGTGTTTATGATTAAAACGAAAGCGGAAAGCTCTCCAGGTCGCAAAAAGTGTGACAACATTGGAGAATATGTACCCAATAGTGCTAAAATAAAAGCGCTAAACAATAAAAATATAGATTATCATCAAGTACCACCAAAACGTTCGTCTTTTAAAAAGTTACCTGCAAATAGTAAATCTCATGTTAAGAGTAAAGACAACTTAGTGCATAGTCGGGATGAGGGTCGGGTACCAGAGATTAATCATTTAACTCGTTCATCCACTCCAGTATTGGACATATCCAATGCTATTGAACGAGATTTTGACGACCCTATTAAAAATAATAAAAACTATACTGTTAGAGGATCAAATAGTACAATAAATGCAGCAATGAAGAAATTAATAGAAGAAAGGTTAAATTTCATTAAAATAACGCAAGATAACGATGCTTCAGATACAGAAACAGTAATATTAAACGCGTACAGTTACGACGAAAATTTAAACGATTATTCATCCCCAATAAGCTACAAGACAATTGTCACTAATGAGAACACTTGTAACATTTCCGGGAGAGATATAGAAAATGCCTTACTGAATTACTCTTTTGAGCTCGATCCCGGAAGCTTACCAATGGGTATCTCATCTCTCGACAACTCTTTCACGACCACCGAATCAGTGTTACCGAGTATCGATACTGATTTACTTTCGTACAAGTGTACAGAGTCTACGTCCAAGTTGACCGAATATATTTGCGCTCACAATGAGTTAGATAATACTTTGGTCCCACAAAAAAGTTCAGATAATAAAACCGTACATGACATATTTGAAAGAAAAGATCAAAATGTTCTGAAGGTAATTATTTTACTCTTGTGATTCTCTTCTTTACGTTTTCTCCCACTCTTCTGTCGCGGTGGCGCCACAGGGTTAGACTAGACTCAAACAAGCTAAAAATGCTTGACGTTGTCGTTTCCGTCAGTAGAGAAACTGCTTAGTTCTATTATGATGGTTTGATGAGGGCATTTTACATATTTTTGCGACTTCTTACTCTGCTGTTGCAGTTTGTTATCTTCATTGTAACTTTCTCATACACACTTATAAACATAACTAGTGAAATGTGGGAGTGTACTGCTTCCCTCCTACTGCCCCTTCGGGGAAATACAGGTGTGCTGTTACACTGTTACAAGTCGTAAATCTATAATATTTAAATCTTTACTTGACATGTTTTTTATTATAGAATACTGGAGGCGTTTTAGCCATCCAAGTATTTAGTGGTTTCTCCATGGACAGTGAGCCCGTCGTTGGTGACCAGCCGGAGTACATCAGTTTAGTTGACCCCGAAACTGGAAATCTGACGTTAGAAATTGCCCGACAAGTTGTTAGTATACTTCAATAATTCAAAGTGTATTGTAAAATTTGATTGAATAACTTATCATTATTACACCATTGCCAACTTTTTTCATGTCTTGATGTTTGCAGACATCAGAAGAATTATTCGTGTCTGGTAGATCGTCGGACACATACGAATCATGCACCGTTGAAGACGACGCCTTCGTTCCGAATTGGCTGTTTCATGTTATCAGTCAACAGCAGTCTGTAAGTTCACCGGTTTTATAATTTTGATAATATATATTGGTTACGATATTAATGATAACAATTGTTCTAATTTTCATCATTGGTTATCTATTCTTTTTTTACATATTGTGTTATAGATTCGTTGACCATATATAGCTACAGTTCCAGGCTGAAATACCAGAAGAAGTCCAAGAGGTTCCCGAACCACAGGATCAAGATGATGATGATGAACCGGATTATGATGTCAATGGTAACATGATGGACGCTGGATTCGGTGTGGGTGTGGGAGCTGGGGATGGCCGCGGCATGCACAGCGACCAGTCCCAGGATAGTTCAGGCAGAGGCACTTCTATTAGTTCCAGCGACGTGTCGTCGGGACCTCAGAGCGAGGTCATTATCACTTGCTAACATTTCTAAAATTTTCAAGCAAAACGTGTTAGATTAGGTTATGTTAGGTAAGGCCATTTCGCTACAGGATATCTCAGTACTTTCCATTAACTCGTTTGTTAACGGACTGGTTACGTTAGTTGATACACTTTGATATAAATTATTATTTACCTGAATTGTAGAATTATTTTAATTAGGTACATTTTTAAGCTATCAAATAGATTATTTTTTAATAAAGTTATCATTTTTTTTTGTATCGAGCTATATAAAACCGGAGTGGCGAAAACGAATATAATTCCCGTTTGTATATTTCGGCCCTTTCATTAATATAATTATCTCACTTTTCTAACATTAGCAAATTAAGTTTAACATCTGTTAAACATATGCATATATTTATTTCAATTATATACCTTTTATTTTTGTTTTTTATCTTATTATTTGAATTATATTTTTTATTTCATTGCACGATCATGACCTTACACGTGTATGTTGTGATGAATGATATAAAATTTATCGTTGTCTCATTGTTTCAGGCAGTCTTAATTGATCCGTCGGCTTTCCTCGGATCGGTGAATGCTGTGTCGGTAATTGGAACAATGCCTGCGGTACCTGTTGAATCGTCGGATGCTTCATTTCGAACCGTTGAAAGTAAGTCGCTGTCTTACCGTTATTACTTTTTATTTTCTGGTTTTCTCTACGTATATTGCTTTGCGTGTTTCAACAAATTCCATATAGATTGCAATCAAATTATACCCTTAAATTCGAAATGTGCCTAATGGAGCGAATTTAGTTTTGCTAATTTTTTTTATAGGATTTTGTTTGTAAGTCGTTGACAGTTGTAAAGTCGCAGAAAAGAGCTGACATACAGACAGCTGTAAAGTTCAAAATAAGATATTATAATAAAATACTTTGTCAAAGAACGGGATGTTTTTAAAATTTTTCAATTAACACCCGGTTCATGTGTAACTGATACTCATATTAAATATGAGAAATCATTTCTACTAATTAATAAAGTGTGATTTTAAATGTCTTTTAATGACAGGCACACGGCTATTCAATATTATCTTTAAATTCAACTTTTAAAATACACAAACTAGAGATGAACGATTAAGCAGAATCATTCATGTATTTAAGCTAAAAAAGTCGCGGTTACCAACTAGTAACGCGGTAACTTGTTTTTATTATATGTAGTTCTCCCAAGATATAATTAACTAGTGAGATATAAGAAATATTATAAGTAATAAGCTTTACAGCTATCGAAACGGACAACGAGATACAGTACGCTCGTGAGAACACCCAAAGACGCTCAAACCGAGTGACGGCCGCCAGTGACGCTGACGCCGACGTGAGTTCCTTGGAAACAGACGCAGCCGACTCTGACAACTGAAATTGTATTAAAATTGTATCCTACCTGTTGCTATACACGAGAAATTTATTTTCATTTTGTTGCAGTGGATGTGTGAAATATTTGAGAAATGTAAGGTGTAAATTTAATGAGTTGGATATTTAGTAAATTGACCTTGTAATGAATTTAAATGTCATTAAATTATTGTTTTATATGGTGAATTTCGTGTTCTTTCTATGTAGAGATATAGTCACTGAATGCTCTGACTAGAGTTTCGTTCAGAAATGCTTTTAATTAAGGTTTTTTTTCTAAAACCTTTCAATGAGGATTGTTTGAAAGAACGTATGTGTTATAGTGACTATTTCCCCAAAGTAGATTTTACCAGAAAATGAGGATCCATCCTCACCAATTGAATTCATGTTTTACGTTATTCGTTATCTTATAAAAGAAAAGTAGCTTGTATAATGTTCTCTACGGGTTCACTGTGAGAATAAAGAAAACATCCTATTAAAGGCTGAGTTTGTTTATTAAATCCCAGTGAAATTTCGCAGAGCTGTGAACTGGTCGCGTCGGTAGCTGGTTTCCTAGGCGCGTACGATCGTTGTGTGAGAGTAGATTCAAAACAGGTTGTCAATAAAAAGGTATGTTTTAATGATTGAACACAGTTTATCGAGGAAATGTCTTTTTTGCATTTATTCATATTGTACAATCTTATAATATGATTCATTCTGCAAAATTTTACAGGCGAGCAAGAATTCATATATAAAACAGTAGCTCTTTTGTATTGTACATAACCATTTTTAATCAGTATAGTGAAAACATGCGTATAGTTTTTTTTAGTATTTATAGGATAATAAATTACTTAATTACTAACTTTTAATTTGGTTCTTTATTAATACAATATCAATAGGATTGCACTATACTGCAAAGTTATTGGAACGTACCAAAAAACATACTATGGTGCTCTCTCGATGCCGATGAACTTTCTATGCTAAAATATACAATAATAATAAATTTAATATAAAATATAACCGTCGTAAAGCGATTACACAAGGCAGGCATTACGATACATGGCTCAGGCTTAACTCACTTCGCTTTTCTTTCGCACGGTACCTAATGGAGTAACATCTAGCTATACGATTTTCATTAACCCAGCGTTTCTAAGCAGCACGCTTACGGACTTCGCTTACTTTTGTACTTAACGTTTATTTATTAATATCGTTTTAATGATACATTTACATTTATATAAATTCGATATATCGTGTAAGAGTTGGATTGTTAGATACTCTACATCTGATATTAAATAAGTACTTTTCGTTATTGATTTGAATATCTACAACACGTTGGCTATTTCCGTTCACTTGACGTTAATTAAAATATTTTTCTTTTTGTTTTCTCTTTACGTTATTCTTCATGTGTCGTTCTTAGAAACACCGGGTTAGACTTACATTTTTCTATCCACCTTTCTATATATTTATTAATATAGTTGAACAACGTTGCACTGCCATTTTCAAATCTACTTACGAGCAAAAATTATTACTATTTTCAAGTTGTGAAAAAACGAAGAAAACATTCTTATCCGTATCTCTTCTGTGATGTTTATAAGATCGAAGTTAATATCGCGACGCGAATATTTCGATAAACGGAAGACAAGTCTATTTCTGAACATTTCGTTGTATTTTCAATTCACTTCCTGTCCCTGTGCGGGTCTCAACAGTAAAATTTTGCTCGTAAGCGTCCGTAAACTCTAACAAACTCATACGGTCCTAGTTAATTTTCAAACGTTACGTATCACTGTGCACGAGTATCCACCTTTAGGATATCGATACACTTTTAATAAGGCGAGCAGGCTATATAGTACTTATAATATTACACTTAATCGCAGGAAACATCACGTAACTATTGTTGTTAGTGGTCTCTAGCTCAACTAGTAATGTTTAAAAAACGAAATGAGTTAAAACATTGACTTAAACATTATCAATATAATGGTTCAACAATTTTATTAGGCAATAAGGTATTCAATATTATGGGAGGGTTTATTATTATTATTATTAATATATTAACAATTATTGCTGACTTTGAACTTTAAACGATGAGATCAAATTATTTTATATATCGCTAATTCTATTCGAGTAATTATTGAAATAAATATTTCATTGGAACAATGATTCCCAAACGTGGAAGTGACGTAATATTGAACGATTAAAAAAACGTATAAGTATAAGAATATTGAAATGCCACTTATCTGTAATATTTAAGGTACCTATTACACCGTACACTCTCATTAATATTTAAGGCAGTGAAACACCCAACTTAAATTCAAGGACAGTTGGGGACGAGATTACCTAGCTAACATTAATATTAACTAGTTACATATCACTAGACATTTTCACATGCGACCTCTACACAATGGTCGCGTATTATAATACAATATTTACACGTCTTATACACGTATGTAAGTGAAACATGTTCGTAGTCGATACGAGGGTATCACGAACAGTAAAGCAGGACGCACTTGGAACTACCACTCAGTCATCGAAAGTCCATCGGCCTATGTATCCTAACACCCCAATTACAAATGACAGAACAGAACAAAAATCGTACATCTATACAATAACAATATAAACGTTTTATTTATGGAATCAATCACATTAAATAATAAAACTACTTAGAAATATACTGACACACTTGAGACGAGGGCAACAAGTTACTCGCGGGATGCATAATCCATCGCGAACACTTCGATACGATTGAATAACAGTTTTAATTACTACTAAGTTTTAGCATGGCGATCGTTTGTCGTTAATATCAAACAAGTTCGAGGTTCGTGTGATCACGTGGTCGATGTAACAGTTTTGGCAGCGGTGTCTGTTACGGACTCGTTATAACTCGTTTATAATGTCCGGACATATAATACTTATAGCGATAATATGGAACATTTGATATAAACAGCTATGCAATAGAATTGATAACTACGAAACTGCGAACATTTGGTTATAATATAATAAATTTTTATAGAAAGATTATCCAAATATTATTTATTGGTCGCTGGTTTTAAAAGAAAATATCTTTCAATATGAATCTATTTGCCCCTAAAAGTATATATGGTAATAGTGCTTAAAAAGGAATGTGAACTTTCTATTGTAAACAGCGCCCCGACATTATAAACAAGTTATTAATTATTAGTAACGATTTCGTTCACACAGGAGCCGCAATTCAAACAAAAATATGAAAAATAAATAACAGTCAATCAATAAAGAAATTGAATAATAACTTTTTTTTTAATTGTCCCAAAACTAATTATGTAAAATTAAAATCTTGTAAAAACTACAACAGAAATAAAGATCAATGAAATACAACATACACTCGATGAAACAATGTTAACAATGTCAAAGAAACGATAAAATAGATTACATACAATAATCAAATAGACTATGAAGAATAAGACAACACACATAAAATATAAAAAGAGAGAACAGACTTAAAACTACAAAAATTTAAATACATCGGCATACGATCTTTGAAATGGACAATTGATTGTGAAGAAGTAATATCCGATACTAAACAACTAATGGTTTCATAAACTGCGCAGAGGAAATAACCTTTTAAACCTCACATATAATTAACAAAACATAATATACATATATGAAAATTCTCTAATAATAATAATGTCAAAGATTTGTACCTACTATACCACTTTCATTACAAGTGCGATTTTATTCGTAATCGGATTTATAATCTGTAGGTGCAAGCATAAAATTTAATATTCGGTAACATGTCAGTGTCATCGCTCGAACGTTGACAATCGTAACATTCAAAGTCGTTGGCAGTTTATTTTTTACCGTATCATACAGCGCCTCTGAGAAATAAACAACTTTTATATGCAATCACACAGTTCTAATAATAATATCCTCATCTTCCACATGTTATCACAGAAAATTATGTATTTACAATTTTGTCGTACTAATGTGTCGTACGTTACCTACAGCGTCGCAGTAATGGCGAGTGGATCATGTTCACATATTGCTCTCGAACATCTACTGCTTTTCCTAGTGTTAAATTGGTTTAATGTAACAACTGAAAAGCTAAAATGTGTGAACTTTTTAATTTTTTTTTCATTTGGTCGCCAGCTCATTTAAAGCGTTATAGATAACAGTAGGTATATTTCGCATATTACATAACTGTGGTCTATATTATTGCGATAAGTTCATTATATTTTTTAAAGCATTTTGCCGTACATAGGCATGGCCATTTTAATATTACCCTGCCACGCAATCGTCTGGCGCTTAAATTACATAATATTTTTATTACAATTTATTTATTTATAATAACAATTACTAGCAGTAATGTTCGAGGCAACGACTTAACGAGTAGGCGATATGATGATGGGTATAACATGCCAAGTCGTAAGGACGATTAGGACTTAATTTTAATCGCTCTAGAATTGGTTTACCACTTCCATGCGGCTACTATAAGATAATAGTTCCCTATACGACCTTATTGTATTACACTGATCTGTGACTCAGCCTAACATTTACAACAACGAATATTAGAACGTTCACGTAATAAATATCGTAGTCAAATCACTAAACAAATTTTCTAAACATTAATAGTTTAACGTCGCTTAGATATCAATGATCAAATCACTTGATTCTGGCTTTATACTTATATCAAAGTTGCTTTAAGTACGTGAAGTTATAAACTACTAATAAAATATAGGTACATAATGAAATAAAATCAGAGTTTCGTTCGGTC
Organism: Elbella merops; assembly: GCA_018244855.1. Classification (NCBI taxonomy): domain Eukaryota; kingdom Metazoa; phylum Arthropoda; class Insecta; order Lepidoptera; family Hesperiidae; genus Elbella; species Elbella merops. Next base: position 8,199 of record DWMG01002694.1, read on the forward strand.
AAAACCTTGATTCAGTAACTAGTATGTTCAATGTAAATTATCAGTAATACTTCGAAGAGCATTGCCGCTTGCCAAATTAGTGTCAATGTAATATGGACCAATTATGTCAAGTTATTTCATAATCTCTACTAGAAGTACTTGTGTGTTAGTAATTTTAGTCACAGATCATGGTTATATATAGTGGTCGCATTGAAAAAATGGTTACATAACAACTGCCCGAGCTGAACGTTACGCAAAATATTAAAATCGAATAAATGACACAAATGTATGTATGATCTAGCGTCTACTTACAATCGTCTATAAAGTTGTAAACCAATTCGATGTTATTGTAGGTACAGGAGAATTTAGAAGAATGCGCTTGGTTGAAATATTGCGTGCTTTTATCTGTATATTACTATATTTATACTATTCAACTTATTCTTTAGAGCAATATACATTCCATTTGTGTTCGATGTGAGAGTTGGGAACATTGCAATATGAGAAAATTTGACCTCCCTTGAATACATTGCAATATATTAACATAGTATTGCGAGACATTATCCAATAACAAAACTAAACAGATTCTCTAACTCAGTTTTCTTGTCAATGAAACATTGTGCGACATTCGAAATATTGTCAACCAGGCGACAGTCTCTATATAAAATGTTATTAGACATGCAGCCAACACTTCTAAAGGGGCTCTTGTCACATTTGGTCTTGACGACTCCTTCAGGTAATTGTATTCTACGTCCATAGTAATAAATCATTTTACACGTATCATACAAAAATGCAAAAGGTTCAATGGATTATATTTTGAAAATGTTTTCTTTTCAATTATTGATACATTAAAATTATGTACTACCTTCACCACCAAATGTAACAAAACGCTACCTATCCACTGGCCTACACACGATTTAACAATTTAAGTAATAATAATTATGTTGAAATATATCTTCAAAGTTACATACAATTCATATTTATTTATTTTAATTGTATTTAAATTTAAATAACGTAGATATAAAGCACTTGGGGGAAGGACAGCAAATTCAATAAAAATGTTTAATTATTATTTAGTATATATTAACTAAGCAAAAATTATTTGCTATGTAAATGTTTTATACAATACTAATATTAATTTGTTTGACGATGAAATGCTAGTTCCTCTCAACGTCTAACTTGAACGTGAAACGAGGCAAGTGAGGTCCGTCGGTACCGAGTATCGGCTTCTGCAGGGATCACACTGGGTCGCTGATGTTTCTTAACTTTGTACATTTCAACGGCTTTTTAAATATGGAGTGTAATACCCTCTAAGCGGACCTCACTTTCTATCGTTTCTGTAGGCGATATATAATGTAGATTTTATATAGTGCAAATTTAATATAGAAAGTTTACTTTTACAATACAGACTAATAATTTCATTTTATGTAAAAATCCTAGCGCAAACGAGTAGTCTGGCACTGTTTTATATCTCGATTACCTTAACCGTAATATAAATCAAGGAGTAAAATTTTAGCGAATTAAAAATTAAATTTTCCAAAACGTTGTAAATACTACAATTTGGATACTTGGAGGTCGCGCGGCCGGGGCGGGTGACGGCCGGGATCCTGAGCAACGAGAGTCGTCTATCTATACATTACACATTACACACAGTGGCCGAGTCAGAGTACAAAACGATCGTTCGGGCGCGGGCGCGGGGTTCAGAAGGTGTGCGCGTGGTTGGGGGTGAGCGCCGCTGCGTCCGAGCGGAGCGCGCGCACGTCCCGGTGGGAGCGCGCGCGACGGCGCCGCTAGCACCAGTCGTCCTCGTCCGAGTCGGAGTGGCGCGCGCGCGGCTTGTACCCGTTGGGGAGGCGCGGCGCGGGCGCGGGCGAGGGCAGCGCGCGCGCGCCGCCGCCCCGCCCCAGCGCGAGCGCCGCTTCGTAGCTCAGCGGCGCCTCGTACGCGCGCGCGCCTCGCTCCACGTCGTAGCCCCTGCTGCGTCTACGACGTACACACTTATTGTGTTACTTACGGTACGGACGACGCTTTACAATGATTTCAGTTAATAGTCAAAGTGGTGCCAAATATTAACTTAACCTGAATGAAACAGTATTTTCCGTTACCGAGCTTCGATTAAACAAAGTAGCAGTATAATACATCATTTTTCTTAAGTAGTTACGTTAGTAATTACAACTCTACTTGTGATTAAATTACCAATTTTTCTATATATATATATATATATATATATATATATACAAAAACACAATACTATGAAATCTTACCTTTCTCTAGATCTATAATCTCGATGTATCAGTCTTTCAACTTCACGGCCGTATTCGTACTCATCGTGTAGGGGCTCTAACGGTTCTCGAACTGTATGCCTTAACGATAACTGAACAAAGATAAGCAGATTAATCAAAGTTTTTTATGGCACCGATGAATTATATATACGGGCTGTTCAGCTTTAAGAGTTTGATTTAAAAAAATCTGAAAGTTCCCTACATGCCAAATGCTGACTGAAGCGATTATTATTACTAATTATTTATAAGGATAAGGCTTTATCTAGTCTTTCTGTGGAATTTATCCCCGTACATTAACTTTTGATGCTTAGAAAAAGTGATGACATTTATGTGTTTAACATTTAACAATTAGAGACTAACATCTAGGAAATTTTAACTATATTTTTTAGACCTAAACATTACCTGACATAACCATTTTGTTTTTAATCATGGGAACCATGTATCATAAGCTATTTATTGTACTTTGCACTGTTTTTGGAAGAATTGTAAATTTATTAACATACTTACATTAAAAACATTGGTTAACGAAAATTATGATTATCTTGCATTTACATTTGAAGTTTGAAACATTTAAGATTTAATTTTAATCATATTCATAACTTTGTTTGTTCTTTGTATTTATTATTGTAATGATTATATTTTCAGCGCCATTCCTTAAAACCTTACATGAGAATGTTCGCTTCGTTCAAAAAAAAGGCCGGGTGAAAATAAAAAAGAAACCGTACATGGCTATCATAATTTTTACCGTTACAAAAAGAGATTAGTGTACGCCCTGTAGTCACTTACGTGCGAAGGGCTGTGGCTTATTCTGGTAAACGGTGGATGTTGCTTGACCTGTAACGTGGACGGCTTCGTAGGCGTCGGGGGTAGCTGTCGGCCGCGGCCTCGTCTAGTTCCCTCCCACGACCGTTCCCGCCACTCCCGGTCTCGATCCCGGTCGCCACCTATCGAAGCCCATACTATCCTTTGAATAATTTTGCAGTTCTAATTCCGATTTAAATTAATCCAATCAAACAAAACGTAGACATAAAATTAACAGGAATAGAATGACAGGAAGAAAGCAAGGGTAATCAAAAAAATTGAAAGTGTAATAAAATGATACAGCTAGCATAGTTTAAACAGATGTGCAAACAATTTTCTTACAAGTAATACACGCACTTTGGCCGCGTCGCTTACACTAATCTATACGCGCAAAGCCAGGATCCCATCGACATCAACATCTAATTAAAATTTTAAAACAAACGTGAAGATCAGCAAAGGGTCTAATGGGCCAGTTTTAGAGAAAAATTTTGATTTCATATTACCCATATTTTAGAAAAACTCAGACCCTTTGCTTTACAATAAATTACATCCAGGTACATTCAATGGGATTATTAGTAAAATTTATACCATAAAGTTCTAATGACATAGGTAATTATAAGTTTATGTTACACCCGATTTGTATGATAACAGAAGTTTTTGAATGAAGTGTTTGTGGGTAGCGTTTTGTTTTTTTTTGACCAGTAGGGACGTGAACAAAATTATTACCTGCGAGGGTCTACACTGAATATAGGAATTCTCATGAAAGGTTGTTCAGTGTTGACCCTTGAGTACGTGAGTGAGGCTTTGAAAAGCGCTCAGGTATCTTAGTGTAGGTGTGGGGTCCTGCGTGTATGGCGAGTGGATCTCACCGTAGGTGTGGTGTGGCGGGCTGGGCGATCGCGAGGGCAGGCTCAGGCTGGTCGTGGGATACGGCGCCCTCCACTCCTTCCCTGCTGTCAGGAATACCTTCATGTACCTTCTTCCACGGTTTACGCTATGCCCGTCGGTTAACCGACAATATTTTTCTGCTCACAAAGGTGACTCTTTTAAGTTTTGGGTGACTGTTAAAGGACTTTTTAAAAAGGTCGTTTCCAAAAGGACATGGACTTTGGATTACGAAGGGATGGATGGAGTTTTGCTCGGTTTGGAACTAGCCGTGTGTCTAAATGTGTCTAAGTTCTCGTGAAGTTTAGAATATTATTTCTAATATAATGTTATAGCTTTTTATGACAATACTAGAAGTATATTTTGCGGTATCACTACGGTCATCTACATTAGGGTTTACAACTGAAATATAAAGTCGTTAAGCTTTTGCATGCTGCATGTTGTCACCGAGAAAAAAGTGCATGCGCTCGGGCACAGCCTTCATGGAGCCCATTTCAAAGCAGTCACAGTGCAAATGAGAGCAGAGTCGAGAAATTTAAACCGGGCACCGAGAATGGTAGCATGCAGCAGGCAACTTAATTATAAAATTTCATTAATACCCTGTTTACAAAAGGCCAATTTAAAAATATTCTATGTCTAGTATATGCTAGTCCGCTTAAGTTAAAATGCCAATACGTAATGTTCTTATAACTAAAGTA
>DWMG01002695.1:0-12839 GCA_018244855.1 Elbella merops
ATACACGACATCGATAAAACTGAAGTGTAAAAAAAACATATAAGTCAGAATAGAAATATAGACGAAGACATACGAGAGCGAAATTCTAGATTTGTAAGATTTGTCTTACTATATTTTGTAATTAAGTAGACAAAGAAATATAAAAATGAAAAACAGCAAAGATATTTAGATAAAACAAATCAGTGAGCAAAAAGAGGTTTCTTTACAGCGACCATAACGAATCTCAAGTCCAGACAGCATTTCTGAGTCATCACTATTAATAAATATACATAGTTTCACAAAACTAAAGAACCAATGAAAAATGATAAAAAAAATACAATATCTTTATGGAATAATTTGAAATAATGATCAAATGAAACCTTGCCAAATTGATAATAGTCTTATAATAAGAAACGTTGTGTAAAGTGCGACACACGTTACGGCGCATCGGATCAGATTTGGCACCGAGCGAAATATAACCTAAGATTTCTTTATTAACATTGTAAGTTTGGGATGATTCGATCTGAAATGACTAGAAATTAGACTTAAAATCGCAAGTATATATATTTAAACGTTTATATATATTTCATTCTAGTTTAAAATTTGTTAAATGATAGCACAAAGTAGAAATTTATTGAAATAGCAACGGAATACAAAGGCATAGGAACATCAAGGAAACTCAATAACTTCCAAACTTAAAATTTAAATGGATAATGGTCGAATTTCGACCATCGCCGGGCCATTAAAATCAAACTCTAAGGGCCGTCGGGAACCGATATAATGTGTATTACGCTTTGGATAAGAGTTTGGAGTATTTTCGAATCATTTGTTATTACGGACGTCTTGGAGTGAAACGAATCTAGTCGAATCAGTATCGATACACTGGCAAGTCATTTTTAAGTTAATTAGATTTAATTTCCGTAGATCCATAACTCACAATCGTTTTTATAGTTCTCATTAAGATAATATAACATTATTTTGCTCTTATTATTAATTATTATTATTATAGTTGTTATTACTATCTGGATCTGCGCTTGGTGTATAGCAATAGGTTCACCATCTATTCGATGATGGGGCGTATACATAACTGATAAAACGTGGTTGTGTACTACACCCCTCTGCCTACCTCTTCGGGGTTACAAGTGTGATTGAGATAAGGTTAAAACGTCAAATTGGGTGACGGAACATGAAGATGTGTAAGACGTTCTGTGTACCCTCTAGAGAACCTCTAGAGTAAAATTATATTTCATATTGCAGTATTTTTGCTCGCTCACCGTGACCGTACGAAGTAAAATGGCGCAAATTGATTTTTTAATATTCCTGCATACATTTAAGCAATTAATAAAACAAACAATTTCGACCACAATGCTCCAATAAACGAACTGCGGGTATAACGAACCGTGCTGGGAAATAGTGTATGAATATTTTATGTCAAAATATTTTCTGTAACATTTTAGTTAAAATATTGCGTATGCTATGAAAATGTATTAATTCATACGAAGTGGGAAGACATTTTCGGCTTGAAAATAGTCTTACTCAAAGGCAGATAAAATTAATTTAGTATAATTTGGTTAAACATAGTAGCTATACAACGGTTTTTTTTTTGGTGGCAACCCCCACATTGATGTAGCATAGATGTATCTAGAACATTATTAGCATAGATATATCTAGAACATATTTAATAATAATACAGTCAATAATATATATTCATTTTTAAGTTTCATTTATATGCACAATACATTGTTTAAGCGCGTTTGTTTGTGAATGACTGGCTGTGTGTGTGTGCATTAGTCGTTCGTTCGGGGGTTTGTGTGTGCGTGTGTGCACGCATGCTTGCATAACGTTAAGAATAAGTAATAGTATTGCCATCATTTTTTTTATTTTCCTCGTCATTGGGCCTTTGCAATGTGTATAAAGCATCTGCTAGTTTCTTCTAAATTCAATTTTAACTATGATGTTTTAGAGAAATTGGTACATACTATATTTTTTATGAAACACACATTAAAAGTGTATTTTTATTATTATGTTGCTCCTTCTATTGTTACCTAAAGCGCCACCAGTTCTCAAGAGACTTAAAGCACACAGCTATCTCTTTCAAGGATTTGTATGAAACATTAACGGAGAGAAACATCTCCAGGTGAACTCATACACGTTTTCCGCTACAAAGAAAGCTATTCCACAATCAAACCAGACAAATCCTTTGTTAGCTTTGAAAAATGTAGGAGACTCTATATAATTGTTCGCGAGAGAGACTCCGTGAAGACAATAGTTGCACGGGAATGTAATTGAAATGTCAGCCTTAATTTGTAACTTCGTTTCGAGACGGGTGCCATACCGGTTTGTCACATACAGGAAGAGTAAACGATAAGCGTTTAAACATAATATGGAAAAAAATTTCAGCCCTTTAAACATCAATTTAACGCTATGTAAAATTTTATGAACAATTTATACCGACAGGACTATTAGAATGCTTTAAGCCCATCATCATCATCATTAACAGTCTACTCCCGTTCACTGCTGGACATAGGCCTTTCCAATAGCACGCCACTGAGCTCGATCTTCAGCTCTTCGCATCCAACCACTGCCAGCCACTTTGCGTATATCGTCATCCCACCTAGATGTAGGGCGTCCTACGCTACAACTGAAGTGTAATATATTTTTTCTTAAATAGGTATTCGCAATTAATACAAAGACAATGTGATAATTACTTATTAATATCCACCAATGTTCCTTGTACGATATTAATGTAGTATGTATACGGAACACTCTTCAAGTACCTCTCGCTACTGGACTGCCGCTTCAAAAACATGTTCTGTGCTGGGTTTTTGGATTGACGCGTAAATGGCATACCACTCTTCGAAATCAGGGTGACGTTAGTGAAAAATAAATAGAATGAGGTATCGCTGCAATGTTTTCGATGAAAATGTGACGTCAGTACTTGGGTTAATTATAAAGAATTCGATTTTTTTAAATGCAGGTAAACAAACAGCAAGAAATGTGTATTTATAGTAATAACGATTTGGCAACATGTATAAGTCCTTTATGTAGAGCAAGTAACAGAAAGTTTCATAGACTAGACTAGACTAGACTTATCTAGGCTTTTAAAGATAAGAATAGATTTGGACTTTAAATGTATAAAGTAGCCAACAAAAATTCAAGTCTATAAAGCGGCGCGAAATATGTAGTAATGCAAAATATGTAATTGTCCAAATACTGTCGACAAAACCTCCACATTTTTCCAAGTAAAATAATTTCTTAAAACTAAACAATGATAAGTAATTGTTTTGGTTTACACTACTGAAAAAAAATTGTGAAACATGCTTAACGCCTCTAATAAATGCAGTATTGTTAATTTCTCAATTTACCTGAATAGTAATTTATTAATAAAACCCCTAGCAGTTTTCGAACAGCCGACCACGACTATCCTCGTGTCAATATTCATTCTAGGCACACTAGTTAACTTCTTGCTCATAAACCAAGCACCAAACGCCGTTCTGTATAAATATATAAGTGCATTATATTTATTTCATATATTAGGCATATCCTACAGGAGACAGTATGTTAATAATAAGAAAAATACTTATAGAACGCGTCCTTCACAAAGTTACATTGAATTTTATTGTTTTTTTGAATACATATTATTTATAAATATTTAAATTTTTTGGGAATAAATTATTGTTTATAGGCTGTAAAAAGCATGTATGGCCGTCTTAAAAAATGTTATCAGTATAGAACCTTAAGTTATAAACTCAACTTACAAAGTGTTTGACATTTTTTTTATATAGCTTAGCTCTTCTACATTTTCATAATCCAAATCGAATTTTCTAGGTAAAAGCGGTATCATCGATGGAGCTAATGTGTTTGCTTTATGGATTACCTGTAAAAAAAAATAATCGTGAGCCCTCTCTACGTCTTTGTTAAAGTTTCCTCCGCTTATAACAAGAACTTATCTGGCTTACCCAAATTTCACAAAATTAAAATAGGATCCGTCTGTTAAAGAACAAAGATTCTTAACAAAGACTAATCTTAACTCTTATTATACCCAATATTATACCACAAACGTGAGGTGTAGTCAAAATATACGAGTATGATACACGTAATTTCATCTATCATGAGAGATGGGAATTTTTTTCGCAATATAAATACGCTCAAGGTGATCGGGAATACATTCTACTTGATCCAGAACTTACCCGCTAGCTTGAAATCGCCCAATTATCATTAAAACTGATCATAAATTGGCCAAAAGAGTCTAATACATAGGTATATACATATAAGAGTAAAACTGAATAGAACAACGTCGATCAACAAACAACAATATTATAACTAAAGTTATACCATCCCTGATTTCATTTTGTACCGACGTAAGTTGACAAATATTGTTATTTGTGTGACGTTATCCGTTTTGATCACTCACCCATTTGTTCCTATAGCCCGTCAACCACAGTACAGAATTGACGCCCGATTGTCGCATCATGTCACGGATGAAGAAGCGGAAATGGGGCTCGAAAACAGGATATACAAGAACTGTTTTTATTGTGGAGAATCCTGCGATAGTTCCGTTTCCACTATAGTGATATTTGTGTATATGGCAGGCATCCATGTTGAATTTAGCTCGTATTATATCTATATTTTCTGGAGGTCTGAAACACAACTCACATGATAATTATTTCGACTGGACGTGTGAATAAATAGAAACCTTTATTTCGTGAATGACATAAGACAAAAAATGTATCCATTTAAGTCGCCCACAGAATTTTTTATATCAACTTCCATAATACGTAAATTACAATTCATTAACAAAGATATTTTAAAAAACAAGAGAAATTAAGATCATTCATTCAAGAAAAGACATTAAAAAGTACTTTGAGGTGAAGAAGGAATTTGGATACCACAATAATATTATATAACATATGTATATGTATGTTTATACTCATTTGAAATATTCAGCAAAAGTTTAAATGATTTTAGCTATTTATTCGAGAGTAATCCTAAATTTCATTGTCGCAGCTACGTGTCATTCGTTCTTTCATCAGTTCAAGTTTTGTTTCTAGAAGCGTACTAGTAATATTATTAATTAATTACGCTAGAAATAATTTTTCAACGTACTCTAAAATACCAATCCCAACAATTGAAACTCCGCTCAAGAAAACATAAGCGTTATGATCACTCCTCTTCAATATGTTGTCCTCCACAGTCCATATGGTCTCCTTGCCGTCCAAAGTCTGCATGAGATGAGCTATCTGAGGTATGTCGATGAGCTCTGCTCTCCGGACTCGTATTTTGCTAAAGTACAGGCAATTAAATATACAAAATTGTCTATATGTAGTCGTAGTACTCATTACCATGTAGTTATTCATAAATAGACATCAAAGACAGACCTCATTGACCAAATGTAGGTACGTTATATTTGATAGTATTAGATGCCAAATCACTAACTGTTTTACATATACTAAACATATTCTACTAACAGGGAACGTTCAAATCCAGATCGCCCATTTCGACTAAATGTAAGCTCCAAATCTCCCGAAAATGAACCTCGACTAAAATCATTATATGAGTATATTTCCTTATATTGTATTATAATATTAAAGCTATACCTCATGACAGAGTTCCTGTGAGCAATGTAAAGAGCATATCTATTGCAAACGTTCGTTTTGCACGGGACGAACTGCAACAAGACAAGTAAATATTACACATATTGATTGACACTAAATTGCAATAAAATAAATATATGTAGATAAATTATTCACGCAGAAATGCTGAAGTAACGGAAAGCTCTTTTCTTTGCAAGGCACTCGAATAATGCAGTAGTCATGTTGTTTCATGACTTCGAAAGCCGCCTCCAGTAAATCGAAGCCGTGTCTGCCGTACCAAAAACATGTATTATTGCATAAATATAACACAAAAAAGTTGGTTGAATTGATGGAAGAAAATGAATAGATTTGCTATTAATTATGTTTTACAATCACTCTCGTGTTCTTATTCTAGGAAATATACATAATTATATCCAATGTCACTATGAATAGTGTTTTACGATCATCACATGTGTTATTATTCTAAATACAAAAAGTAAATTATTACCTACACCCAAGCGGAATTAAACTTATCAAGAATTGTACCTTTCATCTACGTCTTCACGAAACCCAAACAATTCGATCATGAAGGCATTTGGTGCACCCGCAAATTTGATGTGAACAGGTTCTACGGCGTTTCCTTTGTACGTTGAAATTCTGCCTAGAGCGAAACATAATACATGCTAAAAATTTGTGTTGTTCAGTAAGAAATCAAAACAATTTCATGTATGTAACTTAATTATAAAGACTTGTTAATTAAGGAACACTGGTACTTAACACAAGGTTAAAATAATATAATATGGGTAGAGATTTTGTATAAGTTTCCTATTTCCTGACTATTGCTGTTAGATGATAATAGTGAAACCACTAATGCTTTCGTACTAAGAGATATTGCCACTGAAAATTCGCTCTACAAAACTAATGACGGAGGAGCTTAAACCTCCATACCTCTCTCTCTTAGAGTAGAGAGCCCAATATGGAGGGCGAGACTACTACCCGGTACATAAATGGTTCAGTAAAAGTACACAATGAATAGTTGAATACAAAAACTATATCTGGTTTTATCAAAGACTAAATTCCTAAAATATTAAATATGCGAAAAAAAGGCAATTAAAAATTATAGTAATTTAATTTATAATATTATTCGTTATAAGGTTTAAAGCTCACGTTTAAAATTTCCTTGAATCTGACTGATTCGAGATTGTTTAGGACCGGATTTCCTCCCATAAAAACTAAAATGTGAAGATTTACTATTAGATGCGCTAATTAATATATATTTATTTTAAATGTCCATGACATGAGATCAGGTAGTTCATAAAATACAATAATTTTATTTTATATATTTTAACAACCCCACATTTATCATATGTAGGTATTAGATGTACCTACTGGTGCGCATTTCATAAAATTAATTTAAAAAATTTGGAACGTGTTCTTAATGTCTAAATTGACACCACTTTATGTAATGTCTATAATTGTAATAAATTGTATTGAATATTTACAAAGTAAAAGTTAATTGAATTGAAATAAATATTTTAATAAAGTGTGTTGTTAAACTGAATCATTTGAAATTTCTAATTTTATAATCAAACAATAAATTTGAATATAAACTTCGTAGCATAATCAATCGATACAAAAATCGCGTAATTTCAAAATATATATTTAGTACAACAAAATCATATTAAACATACTTACAGTGTATCATATGAAATCACATTTGGCATGCTCAACAAAGTGTTGTCAATATTAATGATCTCATAATCAAATGGATCTTCATCGAGTAACTCGGCCACGCTGTGATCTGACCTGCTGCCCGCAACGGGTAAATTTAAAATCATTTTTTCACTATAATCTTCTGAACTCTGTCTCATGTCGTAACTGTCGTAGCTTCCCTTGGTTGTTTCGCGTTTGAAATTAACTCTGCTTAGTGTTTTAGTTGGAATAGGTTCTATTAATTTCTCTTTTGACGGTTCCTATTAGTTAAGTGATTAACTTGATTACTCTGTTTTTGCGATATATAAAAATTGTCTAACCAAACGACACTGGGTAAAAAACTCTATGTAAGTTTTGTAACATTTCAATTATATTAGAAACGTAACGCTTATAAGACCTAAATTCTGCCGCCCTTGTATCTATCTATCTAGCTATCTAAACATTTAATCACGGGATAGTCATGAGTCATCTATTACTGAGAGGTAACTAATATCGAACAGAAAATTCATGAAATTGATGGTAATGATGATAAATAAATAAAACATGTGAATTATTATCACACTTACATCGTCAATATGTATAGCCTCGCACTTCGTAATTTGCTCGAAAGGGCTCCAGTCACCTGCCATTATCGGTTCGCTGAAATTTTATGTTATATGGGTATATTATGTATATAAGGGTGCACGTAATGAGATCTATATTAAGAAAATGATAGAGGGGTGCCGTTGTGAGCGCATCACGCAAAACCTATACTGGATGGATCTCGATCATTTTTTTTCAGTTTTACTTCTTAGAGACTGTCATTATTTTGAAATAATTTTATCCTAAATCTTCATTTAACGTTACAGTTATTAACTTTTTAAGAAACTACAATTTTTAACGATCTCATTAGATCAGCAAAATATTTTTTTGCCTTTCAATACTTTTTATGTTTTCTTGTGTATATAAAATATATTGTTAATAGTAGAGACAATCTAGACGAAGTCGGGGATATTAGTCAGCAAACCATAACATTCTGTAATTTACTGTAACTACTATTAAATTATCATTTTGCATCTATATAATAGAACTATTAAATAACATTAGGTCAAACCCAAAAGTTCGTAACAATTTGTTACAACGTTTGTTCTTCTCTTTCTCAAGAGCCGTAGTCTTCTTGAGGCCGTGGTAAGGTTCTAATTCATATGTATTTTGTAAGGCTTCGTAGTTAACATCCGAGTTCAGGCACATTACGCCGACCGCTACATTCTGACACTACATCAAAATATTCTACATAATAATATAACATCATATTACACGATTGCAAATTAAATTTATAGAAGCAACTTGTAGGAGTACCTGTACCATGTACCTGTTCATTTTAAATTAGTCTAGTTATATTAAATGTTTTTTTGTAAATACTGCACTACTCCGTTAATTTGGTTAGAACGAAAGAAATATTATAACCAGTAATACGTAAGTGTAAGTGAGTGAGGAATAATGAATACAGAAGTACGTCGAGTCCTTAAGGATACAGAATAAATAAATATTTGGCACTCGGTACTTTCTGCGTAACCCTTAAAAGACCTGGCGTACCTATCTACTATATCTTAAAGCAGGATTAATATAACGGAAATCGTTTAGTTCTAAAATATTAGATGTTTGAAAAATGATTGGCTTACATCAGCAACAATGATTTCTCTTTTCATCTCTGGGTGTCGACCAACTATTTCGCTGATATAGTATTCTCCATATAATTCCTTCAATCTCGGACATTTTCTGTCCAACATGGCTATTATATCATCATTGTCTTCTTCTCTGTTACATCATAGCAATTCGTAATCATTAATGAATTTAATACCTTTAATTTACTTTCTAATTTCATAATATGAATATATCATTGTTCTAACACGGCTTTAGCGATCAAGACTGTGTCATGATCGGAGCATAATCCAATCCCTGGATTTTTACAAAAGTTTGCAGTATAAGAAACTTAAGTATGTTTGTTTTTTAACATATTATTGTTAATGTTATGCATAGATAGCAATAAAACTAATATTGGTTATTAGAATCATTAATGCCTACGGATGTTAAAAATATTATCTTTTACAATATAATCTAGATAGATACTCACACAGCACGCCTTATTTTTAACTTAGGATAAAATTCCTGACGCATTGCTACGTAGAATATGTCTTCACGATCAAAATATTCATTCTTCAGAGCGGAGCACTCGTGAATCTTTCGTTTTCTGAACGTCTCATACTTTAGGTAATAATCTGAAAATTATTGAACGAAACTGAGTAATTAATATTTGGAGTATTTATTCAAATTCAATAATTACATTGTTAGAATCGAACCTGCCGTGATGATAATAATAAAATGTATTTCCTCTAGAATTACAAATCAAGGCCGTAATGATATTTTTTAAATTCTTGGAAAATACAGTGTAATAATTATAAGTAATGGTATCTCCTCGAGTACCTTCAGGACACCCGCGTGGCAACATCGTAACAATATGTAAAAGATAGGAATCGTTCTGAAATACGGATATCAAAGCCTCGTCAACGAAAACGTCTTCAAAATCTTTTGCACAGCACATGAAATGAATGAACAGAGTATTTCGCGCCAAATAAAATTTCCTGCAAAAAAACTAAATTTCGTTTAGTTCATCGGAAAAATGCATATAATGAAAAACTAACAAAATAAAACAATTGTAATGTATGGCCCTTACTAAAATTAAATTGTTTATATATTATAAGTACAACACATACAATCTCAGTAATACAATTATTTTTACTACACACAATTATACTAAAATAAATACTTAATGATACGATACCTAGTTATTTACTATTTTATTAAAAAATATTGTGGTCAAATAAATTCAACACAGAGTTGAACGTTATAATATACATAAAATATTATTGTTTACCTACTATAAAAAATAGAAGGAACCGCTACTCACAGAAATAAATTCCGCATCCACATTTCCCAGTGCGCGGGGTCGACGCCGGGCACGTTGGGGTGGTCGCATAGTGCCATGAAACCTACTACTTCCAGCCTGGCATTAATCATGCATATTGAAAGTGTTGATAATTCGCTGCAACAATTATTGATATTGCAGTTTAACATGACAACGTAACACCATGCCTGTAATCCCCGAAGGTGTAGACAGATGAGGGAAGTACACTCCCACGTTTCACCACTGACGTTTAACAAATCTACTTAAAAATTACTAACTCTGAAAGCATATTTGAGAGAAGGTGCACTATAAAAGAACTTTAAAGAATTTTTTGTTGATCTAACGCAAACATAGTTTCAAAATAGGTGTGATGTGGGCCATGATTCTGTTTAAGAGGAGGCTCTGATGCAAATAATTAGCGCCAACTTGCATAGGCCTCATAGCAAGATTACTAGCCTCAGTCGTCATGAGGGTATTCCGACATTATATTCTAGACGGCATGTCAATAGGAAGACTCCGCTCTATAAGATCTGCGAGATTCACGACTGTGTAAAAGTGAAACATCGAGCTCTATTTCAGGGAGAATACCTCCTGGCTTAAGTTCCGTGCTCCAAAATGTTCCCCGTTCCTGGAAACCAACAACTGTTATGCAATACTTACATTAATCCCCCTATATCAACATCACCGAACAATTTAGGTGGCATATTGTCCAAAAGTAACTTTATATCATCTTTATCTCCATCTACTGCCCTTCGGAATCTTCTACCACTCGATCCTACTTCGAAATCGAAAAATATTGACATCGTATACTAACAGTTACAGGTCTCATGCAAATCTCATAGGTCATGATTACGTTTAATGACTACTAAATATGTAGGGTAAAAATAAAACATTGGTTAGTTTAAATTACGCAAAATATATTACAACCATAATTTACACATCATTATAATCATTACTACATAATATCTATTATTCGGGAAACCAATTATTATTCGATAGAGCAACGTTGTTGTGAGATATTTTTATGTAACGACAACTATTCTTCAAACTTTAGAAATACTGATCGGTATTAAGTACATCCCATCCAGCTGCCGATACGATTATTCTTTTCAGAGAACAGAATATGTTTATATCAATGTTTAAGTAATACAGACTTTCATTTAAACGTAATTGAAAAATCACACAGATATTTTGTCATGTACATCTACATAAAACCTCGTTACAGAATGTCAACTCGATAATATAGAAATATTTTTTTAAACAAATATCTTTAAAAAATTAGAACTATGTTCAACTTCAAATATCAGAAAAATCTTATGAAACTACGAGAAATACTAATATTTATAATTAAAACAATAAAGTTAACTACTATTATTAATCATTATCCATTCATTCAATAGATGCAATACTAACCTAAACGAAAAAATCTTAAAATTGCAAATGATTCGCTATGTCATATAAAATTCTGTTCAAAAGTGCAAAACATCATACATAGAAAAATAAAAAATTTACAAATGAAACAGCCAAGTCAGGGTTAACGGCATCACGCATAAATAGTCCCAAAAACAATATCAGTTGATTTTCTGAAGCAGAAAATGCCAATCTGAATCATGGATCCCCATCATATAGCACGAAGAGAGCCATAGAGAGGTAAAATTAAAAACTAAATCGAGCAGACTATGCAGCGTAGATCTCATAGGATGGGCGGAAGATTTTTGGCGCGCACCAGGTGCGAGTGGGACCTGGAGCGGCTGACGTTGTGGGGCGTGGCCGCGAGCGCGAGCGGCGTGCGCGGCGTGCGCGGCGTGCGCGGCGCGGCGAACGCGTCCAGCTTGAGCGTGGAGCGCGTGAGGCGGCCCGGCGTCGCCAGCAGGTTGCTCTTGGGCGTCACCTGCAGCTTGTTGTGCTGGATGTTCTCCTTCCCGATTTTAGGCGTCAGCGGCGCCGGCGTCCGCAAGGGCTTCCTCGGAGTCTCCTTGAAATTTTTTTCTTTAATAATGTCGCATACGATCACCGAGGGCAAATTGAGCTCCTGCGCTTTTGAGTGGGCCATCGAGCTGCGACTGATTTGTTTTTCATTTATTCCATCCTGCGAAAAGTAACTCATTGTGAAACAAGGATCAAACGATGAGCAAAAATTTTATATCAATAAAATCAAAACAAATTAATCATAGGTCTACTATTAACCGTGCGGTTATCAGGACCAAGTTTTTAACTATCGTACTCGATTTATAAGGACCCGGCCATATGGAAAATCCCATGATCATGATAAGAATCCTATTTATAGTTAATTCACAACAACATAACATCACGTCTGACATTCCCAAAGGGTAAACAGAGTGTAGTACTCTCCTATGTTTCACAGCAGGCAACACCGGACACAGATCTAGACTCCGAGTCACTACTAGAAATTTTAAATTAAAAAATCCAGTAGTACCCGACCCAGGATTTGAACCTAGGACCTCCCGATCGGCAATCGCGCTTGCAACCACTCGACCAACAAGACAATCTAGTTATAATATAATATGAATATGATAGCAATAGGTACCTTAAAGTCGGTGTAGGTAGTGGGCATGGTGGTGTCGGCGCGCGGGTCGCGGCGCGCGGGGGGCGGGCGCGCGGGCGGCGAG
>DWMG01002696.1:0-12837 GCA_018244855.1 Elbella merops
TAACGTATTTAGAATATAAAAAATTACCCAATTCACACTTTTCTCCACTATTAATGTGTTAAACCTGAAATTTTAACCGAACGTAACATCACGCCTGTAGGCAGAGAAGTGTAGTACACACCGACGTTTCACCAGTAACGTTTAAGTCCCACAAGGAATAGTTGGTGAGCCTATTGCCATACACCGGGCACACATCCAGACTCCGAGTCACTACTAAAAATTCTAAGTTAGAAAAATCCAATAGTACCTGACCCGGGATTTAAACCCAGGACCTCCCGATCGGCAGTCGCGCTGGCAGCCACTCGACCAACGAGGCAGTCCAAATTTTAACCATTACCGTTTTTCATTTAACCGAAACTAAGTAATCCCATTTCATTCTATCTTATATCCTCTATCGATATAGTTTTTTCTTCTAAAAGTATATCTTTATTGATTTAATATCCTACAATATCTGGTCCTTTGAATTTTGTTTTTTATTGTATGGATATTGCACTACTTTTTATATTCATTTTAGTAATCGTCTAACTCTTCAGACATATTAATAGCTTTATGTATAACTCGAGTTATAATTCGAATCGTGTAAAAGTGGCGACTGTTCACGTACAGGGTGGCGCCAATACAATGAATAATCGCGCCCCGATGAAATTCCAATGAGACTATTTAGCATATCTGTTGCAAGTGCATGGTCTATAAATATTTGTGAGCTGAACGACGAAGACAGGGGACCTGTTGTAAGATCTTTATAATTACGTCATCATGAATATTAAAGAGGGATATGGCGAAATCGAGGAGAATCCAGGAAACATTCGTTTTGCTTGTCGTCCTAGTATCATGTTCTGTTTTATTGTTTAACATTGTTTACAATGTTTTTGGTGTCGTATATGTATGTATTTAAGCACATCAATGAGTACAAGTCCTAACCATTAAAATGATGATATCAAAGAGATTTCAAAATATACCTAATTATGCTTTTCGTGACAACGCGTTTTAAGTACGCTTTTATTATTTAGTAGTTATTGTCAAGAAGGTTAACAATGTTCTACATGTAATCAAAAACATTTCTTGTTTTAATCATTACAACGTGACCGTCTACTTGGAATGGGTCAGACTTCAATCAGTTCTGATCCAAAATAAATATCTACTTCAGCTTCTTCAGTTGTGTCTTGTACGCTCTCGTTTGCAAAAAAACACCCCCACTTACGATAATCGTACATTATTCTAAAAACCTTTCAGTCTACGCTGATTCTATAATTCTACATAATCCTCCCAGACGGGGGTGACCCTTTTACAATCATTCCTTATGAAGAATTTTCTTAAATCGATTTACTTTTAAATATAAGTTGCTTGTACTGGGCGATTAATATAAAATTGTACCTCTCATTTAATAATGAAAATATCCCAATAATTATTATTCAAGTATTCTCATGTTGCAATCCTTTGTTATTACGATGTTGGTGATGATGATGTTATTTATGATATTAAATATTTGTTGTTCCAATGGATTCGTTTTTTGTAGGCGTCCATACTTTTTACATTTATACTATCATTAAAATAAACGCAGTTAGATGATTTATACAACCCAGATAATTGTAATGTTTATAACGATTCAAATATTCATATTTCGAAACCAATTTCATAATTTAATACTCGTCTGTTGCTCTGTCGTTTGTAACTGCGATGACCGTATAAGTCGGCTCGCACATCATTAAAATTGTTGATAGAGTCTAGCTAAAGGTATTGTCATATTCAACAAAATCGAATCGGCTGATTCGAAGAAAATGTTGTCTTTATTTTTTGGAACTATTTAATTAACAAGCTAATGTACTTCTAGATTGTTTATCGACAGATTTAAATGATCAATGATTCACTTCTAAAGTCTCACCATAGTCATCGTCATCTTCATCATCATTTGTATCAACCGTGTCATCAATTCAATGTTGGATCCGGTTTTCCTCTCCACGTTGTCATTCGCTACGTTAGCGAAGTACTTATTGGTAGGTTTTACACGTCTCAGAAAACATGGAGAATTCTACGGTGTATAGGTTCTCACGCGATGTTTTCCTTAATACTTTTAAAGAAGGGACAGTAAAACTTAAAAATTCTTGTCTTTTTGTAAAGTTAGATACATCAGGGTTTGCATGACAAATACTCTGGTTAGCAAACTAAGATTTTGAAACTATTCTATCGCCGCTGCTAGCAGGATTATGCATAGTAAATAGAAAATTAGTGAAATTCAGCATTTACTTCCAAATATTTATCCAATTTCGAGTATAAATAGACAAAGACGAAGAATTTTCACCAGTTACTGTCCTGATAAATTTCTTTCGCCGCTTCTACATTTATTGAAGTTGTACATTCTCGTCTATTAAAGGCATTCGAGACTGGATCTATCTAGTGACTCCCACATGCTTCATTGTACGTACGATCAAAAGAATGTCAATGACTCAGCTGCAGTTCACAAGTGCGAAATTAATATGTAGTTGTCATAAGATCGTTAGTTGTTACGTCATTAATGGATTTCTTATGCGCGATAGATACATCGCATGTTGAGTTGTTTTTCTCATTAAAAATAAATTTGTACAATACATTTCGACAAACTTCGTCTTCAGTCTGGGCTTGGGGTCGATTTAATCTAGCAAAAAAATCTGAAATGAAATCCATTGTACGAATTAAGCTTGTTATTGAATCTATAAGTAGATGTAAAAATTGTGGTGTTTGCTCATATCAATTTAGACTAAGTGATAATGACTGCCTCGTTGACCGAGTGGTTGCAAACGTGACTGCCGATCAGTAAGTCCTGAGATCAAATCCCGGGTGGGGTATGACTCGGAATCTCGATTTGTGCCCGGTGTATGGCAATAGGCTCACATTCCATTTGACTTAAACGTAACTGGTGAAACGTGGGAGTGTACTATACTCCTCTGTCTATCCCTTCGGGGATTAGAGACGTGATTTAACGTTAATAATGGCTGCATTATGTTAAACACATTGTTGTTACACAGTGTTAAAAATAATTTAGAAACCTATTACTATTGTTACAAATTATTATACGAAACTCTAAAGCAAAATGGGATCTATTTAAGAAATAAAATGCGTCACAATTTGGTTATACGCACTGGACTTGCTGTAAAAGAAAATTTCCTTAACCTTTTATTATTATATTATCTCGTCAGCTCTCTTAGAGAGTAGGCAGAGAACTTCGAGTGCCAAATATCTCTATTCTTGCAGTCCTGACGTGCTTCGTCTACTTTCATCACTCAGACATGCACATCGGTTTTAGAAGTCTCGTAACTCTCTCATCAACAATTTCCATGTCAATTTCTTTTCATTTTTATATTAACGCATTTTAATATTTTGACTGTCTTATTAACTTTAAAATAAGGTATTTAAAATTCTATACCATCTTGTGTTCAAGAAATTGAAATGATATTTCGATCTAGACACAATAAATGAACGTTTCAAATTTAAGTTTTCTAAAACTGACAGTAAAAAGTCGTTAATATGTATCGAAAACTATTTTACTTTGAAGCTTTATTTCGCTGTTTTCTGGCTCATTCTGGAGTTAAAATGGCGTCTGGAGTTAAAAAAGTCAAGTTAAATAAACTTAGGAGACAATCCTTTACAATTCCAGGATTACCAGAACCTATAACGAAGATATTATTACGTTAAATAACGGCTTGTTCCTGAATGACCAAGAATTGAAGAATAATAAATAGGACAGTTAAATAATTATAAACTAGGCAGCAAATTTATAAATGAGACAGTACATTTTTGCCTGTTTCAAGGAAATCCTCATAAAATTTGTGATTTCAAATGTAACACAGCCCGCTTATAATGATTTGTGCCACGAGTGAATCCTTATAATCTCCTTTTATATCATGTTGAGCTCCGCTTTGTTGGCAAATGCCGCAACCTCTCACATTTGATGCGATGAAGCGTTCTTCTAATTTCATATTGCAAAAGATGTTTGATTGATAGAGGCGAACATATTGCACATATATTTAATGATTCGCAGATTAACTGATCAACTATATTGATTTGATATTGGGGTCACGATTGTAAGAATCATCAAGACAGGTTGGAAGTCAAGCTAAATTTTCGATTATCTGCGATTTTCAGCCAACTATTAGCATTACTTAAAGCAGTCCCATTAAATAATAGTTGACTTACGTTACATTTGCTTCGTAAGCTACAATTTAAATAGGCAAATCATTTATCTTGAGCTAAAAATCTTGTGCAGTTAAACGTAACGCCATCTTAGCGAAAGAGTTTCTCTGCAATCTGATTATCCACTTCAAAGCGGGAGCTAAAGATGCTGAAAGAGTAATAAATGATCCTCTCATGTCTTACATTGAGAGTGATGGAGACGAGAACAGTTTCGATGCTAATACTTGAAACATTAATCTTGTTATAAACTGCTTAAAAACCACGTTCGCCAATACGGGTGTAAATAACTCTGGGTTCAGTGGAGAAAAGCATATGCATTCAATTTAATTTAAAAGATGAAATCTATAGTGTTCTTGGCCAAACCCGAATTACTTAGAATACTAAATTGTATCTTCTGTATTAATTATATGAAAGCATCTGAAAAGGGGTTTGAAAAATTTTGTATTTTATTTTTATGCCAATACAATATACAATATATTTACTAATGTTTTAATATAAATCAATGTATATATCTAGTGTTAAGCGTGTCTAATATAATAGAAATTATTTTCTTTTTGCAGGTAAGTCCATTTTGCTGCAAAGAGAAAAAGACCGCAAGGCACCCTCTTTAGTGAGTAATATCACTTATACTAATACTAGCTGGTGCATTTGACTTTGCTCTTAAAGATGTTCAACATAAAGACGTTTTTCTCTCATTACCCCAATCATTTTAACCCTCTGTAAAGCCACCCCATCCTGCAAAATCGAATCAAATGCTCCCTACATTAGGGGGACGATTTTGCTGTTTTTCGTTTTACTATCCAAAATTTCCTTAGAACATCGCAGACTACTATGCTACTACTGAAACTAATTACTATGCGAATTCTGTAGCATTATATTAGAGCAATATTTGAATTTGTATTGATTATTACAAGCCAATTAAATTCATTTAATTTCGATACAACGAAACAAATAATACAATGTGAAAAATTAAAAATAAAACAGAACTCCGGCTGCACGCACCGTCACAACAGACGCGGCGGACGGGCGGGGGCGGAAGTGACGAGATCTCCCGCCGCGTTGCCATGGCGACCGACGTGTTTACCGCGCCGTATCGATCCGGCTGCGTTTCCCTGTTTACATTCCCCATGATGCACGTTCCAAACTCGAACGAGGGTCGCGTCTGGTGGCGTTGTTACTCAGGGATATTGTGATTTTTAGTTTGTATTCTGCAATAGAATATTCCGTTTACAGTGGGTTAGACTAGACTAGACCTAGACTAGAACCGTAAGATCCGTATGGTATACTAACTTTTACCTCTACCCACAGTCCAAATTAGCAATAAATAAGGCTTTATTTCCTAACTAAAATTAACGCCAACTAGTTATTATTTGAAATTTTGTTTTCAGTACATTTTATTTATATTCTTAAAAAATATCCCTGTAACATTTTGTAACTTTGCAACTTCTGCATTCTCATCTACATAATATATTTTAACATCTATTGAAATAGTACGATTTCTAAATAAATCTGAAAATGTGATTCCTTTGTTCTCTCGTCTGAATCGTCTTTTAAAACAAATAAACATTACTCATAATATTTTCGAAGGTTTTCGACAGAAGTTTGCGTCGTTTTGTGTCTCTGTGTTCCATTGTTTAAGATTCGTTTATCTCGTTTTGGTGTGAAACTTAAATATCATCTATAATGTAGATGGTTTCTATTTCATGGATATGCTATTTTCAACTAATATTTTATATGCTATAATTTATGATATTTTACTCTCTGGATGTGCACCAACGGCGACATAATGGAAATGATCGAGGATTTATGTATATGCCCCTATTGTCCGTAGGGATTAACTATTTATTGGCAGACTAACGGTAGCATCGCCACGTTTCTTATTCGACGATGAAATAGATTTATTATAATTTACTGTTGCGTTATTGGATATCATCATAGACGTGAGATTTGCTACGATAAATATAAAGCAAACTTCAGTACGATGGAATTTAGCCTGGTTGAAATAAAAACATTGTGTTGGTAACACCGTAAAATGCGAACACAAATTCTCTCGTGTCTCTAACAAACAGGACTTATGTCTCTATTGCATTAATATACAGGCTTTGTCACTGCTTTATTTTCACCAACAATTTTATTCCCGTCGCCAGCAAACGAAGAAATTCAATTGCGTATTTCAGTTGATTGTGGATGAATAAATTACGTTTGACGCCAACATAATTCGATTCTTATTTGTTTATTTATTCGAAACGTCTCCACTCACGATTGTGGGCACGTGAGACGTTATTACTTTTATAAAGGAGTAGCAAAACGTTCGCTGTTCTGACGTAGATGTATATACCGGCCGATCTCTTGAGTAACGGGAGATGACGTCTGTCCTTGAATGGTTTAATTTAAATCGTTAATTTTCATCAGAACCGAGAAATTACGTCTGAATCCCTGGTGGAGATAGTAGATGTGGTAACCCAGATGCAGCGCGAATATATAACATTTTAAGCATTCCAATTGGAAGGAGAAATTCATGTTTAGTTGCGAGTTATAAATGGTTTGTAAGTTTTATATAAATGTCCTACATTATCGTGCCGTTGATTATAGGATTTAGAATTATACGTAAATTTCATATCGGAACTGGCGCCATAGCTTCACTAGATGAAATATTAAATTATATAAGCTAAACTATAATTTACTTACTCTTCACAAAACTAAATAACTTCGTTCTGTTGAACTTTATCTCTCACGTTTTGTGTAGTTTATTTTGAGCTGTTCTCTATTTTATGTATCATAAAGTGTAAGTTTCCAATTGAATTGGAACCAACAACTATCACTAGTCGTTTCATCACCGCTGTCTGTTTTATGGACACTTTTGCTTGAACGTCGCCCGTTCATAGTACTTCGTTCGTTTCATCTTTATGTCTACTTCACTGTTTATCTTTTATTTCAAGATTTCAGATTCATCCGTTTTAAAATCGAAACGATTGTAATTCACAGAAATTTAGATAATTTTTAATACATGTTATATACCAAACAGTTTTTTCTGTGAATTTTAACATTAATACGTAAAGCAGTTGATACTTAAAAAGCTTCGTAATAAATGATAGTGGTCTGCCGTTGGAGGTGCATCGCGTTAAAACTATTGGATAGATTCCCATATTTTTTTTTAAGTTTACTGCTTAGGCACATGGTTTTATCTTTTAACATTATTATGATGATATTTATTACAGTTTTAAGAAACGACAATTTTAGCGACTTTTGAGATTAGCAAGGTATAACTTTACGTTTTTTTTCTCTGTACATATAAGTTGAGGGTATCAGCTAGTTTTAAATGAACGTGCAAATACACACTTGTCGATAATGGAAACAACATTGATTAGGGGTACGCCGGAAATGAGTTTGGATTTCATCAGCGAGTTAATGGTTACCAAGTAAAGTCACTTTCCTGATCAACACTAGCAGTTAACCTCGACATCATCCGTGCTGACACGCAACCGATACTTTATGATGCAAGCCTACTCGACTTACAGATATCGATGTCGGTGCGGTGTGAAACACTACACTAAACGGAAGGACTGCCTACCGCCGTCTGGTTATGTAAATTTATTTCGCAACACTTTAATCGTTTCTGTTGGTGATGTGCGAACTTTGTTCACTATTAAATTAGGAAATATATTAATATTTCGGGACATTTCTGTAATGACCATCTGGTCATAACTACACAGATCCTGTGCTATGGTAGCGCCTGATGAACTTTGTAGTTATAGAATCCTGGATTTGTCTTCCACTATGTATTCCTATGTTATATATGATAGGATTCCTATATAGGATATTCCCATATCTGGGAAACAAATCTACGACCTCAGCTTAGACTTCAGGCTCGTACAATACGAGTACATACTCGTATGTACACATATCTGTCAACATTATCATTTATGCAAAATTCGCTGAAGCTAATGTTACATTCATAAATTACTTCTCAATGATTTATATCATTAAATATTTTTAATAAAATCACAATGTATAAAATCATGTTGCACAAAGAAGCAATAGTACTTTCTAGAACAATTTTTCTTAGTTTAGTGATGACATTGCATTTGATCCACAGTAAAAACGTAGACACACGAACAACACGGTATCGCAAATAGGTCAGTACGTCTTTTACATTTACGTCGAAATTCACTTACGCGCTCATTACGAGAACTCATTAAACCAGCTAACGACATAATCTGATACGTTCATAACAGATTCCCGGGGCACGTGACCCCGGGGAGTACGTCAGAGATTCCACTTTGCTTAGCGAAAGAGCAAAATTGTGACAAATTTACGACAAAATCTTAGCACCTTTTGCATTTCGGAATCGTTCTATTATTTATTATTTCTGCTATCCGTTTTTGAAAGTGTTTGGTAAATTTTGTTAGTCGAGTTGTTTTCAAAACGCTGGTTTGGTTTTTCAAAATATTATAGGCTGTATACTATAGTGGTAAGTATAGTGATTTCATGTCGCAATTGTTAGTATCGATAGTGACTTTACCATCGTGACTCGTTTGTCGCTTTCTCAGTGTCTATTTTGAAATTCGAGCCTAACTGGCGGTCCTTTCTGATTCTACATATTATCTTCATCTATATATGTAGGTTGCAACTACCACTATACACCTGTCTTCTTTCCGTTACATAGGATCCCGATGGACAGTTCAATTACATTTTATAACAGTGTAATTATAAAGCAGTGACCACATGTACGGATGGCGACATAAGGTTTCTGGTGTCATGTGCGCTAGGGCTAGTAATTGTTCTATGGCCTACTGGTTTGCAACGGGAAGTTGGGTGTCAGTGTGCGTCCGCCCTTATTGTGCCAAGTCATTATATAATGGTTCCTTAAACCATATGTCTTTGTGTTACTTCCAGTTCTCTATTCACTGTACTAATTATTCATATTTTATGGTTGTATTTGGCTTTTCCTAACAATCAACCATAATGATGGTAAAGTATCTAATTTTTTTTAATTCTAGAACGATACATTATACAAGCATTAATTTTATAATTTATAACTTTTAATTGTTTGTTAATTTATAACTTAACTGTTTGTTAATTTATAACTTTTAACTGTCTGTTATTTATCTTTTGTTTTTATTTCTTGTTTGACCACGAGTCTAAAACTAATAATCCGATAAGTTTTGCAACTTTACGTGCAAAAGTAGCTCGTTATCATGAACAACACTTGATGTAAAGTGAGGTATTGCCATGACAAATTAATAAATAACTATGACTAGCAACATTCTTGAATTTCTTTTAAATGCTCGATCTCTATAGACACGGTTGTTTGATCATTACTGGATGATTTTGAATGTTCAGTGTTAATTCTTACCTTGTTAGTGACTGACAAATGAATCCATATTCAAACTAGTTGACTGGAACCTGGAAAAATCTTAAAAAACGCCTCACGCCTATAATCTCCGAAGGGGTTGGCAGAGGAGTGTAGTACGCCCCCACGTTTCACCAGTTATGTTTACGTCCCAGGGATAAAGTGGTGAGCCTATTGCCATACACCGGGCACAGATCCAGACTCCGAGTCACTAGTAGAAGTCTTATTAAGGTTAAAGTCCCGCTCTCGACAATCTGATATTAATAGGGTAGAAAATATATGTATGTTTAATACTAAAGAAAACATTTGTAATTCATGTACAATCGAAACATTAATTTTTCTTTATTCCTCGTATATTTTTTATAAGATTGACGTATCAAAGCAATATTTTTGAAATTAATAAATAACGCAAATTATCCTTCAATATAAAAATTAACTAGTAACAAGTAGTAAAATACACAAACGATTAACAAAGTACTCACCGCTCATATCAAGAACTTTTCGATATTGGAAAGGAAATAGTGTTTCAGATGGGTGTGCGGAACGAGGAATGCATTTCAGATTAGCGTTCCGATGGGACATGTCTGATGATCTCATTCGGATTGTTGAAATTAGAAAGGAACGGAAGATGTCATTGTGAAGGCGAGTGAATGAACGTTGAATGAAAACAAGAGAAATTAGCAGGGAATCGTTTCGGTTGATCTAAAGCTATTACCGTGATAAAACTGACGGTCTATAAAAAGGACAAGGGTTTTTACAGGAGACATATTTACAGGTGTCGGTAATGTTGGCAATGACTGTTAAACTAAGAATAACACGTCAGCATTCAGATCTCAATCGACTTCTTTGCTTCCACCACTGTTGGAGACGAGTATTATGTCGTAATGAGTGGGGATGAAGCTGTAGTAATAATAATAAGAATAATTTTTATTATTTAGTAACATTTATTATTATGACGTGCATGTTTTCAACTCACAATAATAGTCGTTATTTGTTTAAAATACCGACTTCTATATCATAATTAATACATCAATATGTAATTAATGTATATTAATATATCAATTTTTAATACAGTAAATCGATCTACATTGTTGATTACATGAATTAATCTTTTTTAATACTTATATCTTATTTTGAAAGAGATAATATTTTGCAATTAATTACCAATTAAATAGTTATTTAAAACAATCCTACGCAAAGCGTTACACAGTAATATTTGAGGCCGGGAATCAATATTCGATTCAGTATTTCTAACCTATGTATCGTACCCAAACGATATCAAGACGTTTGTACTCTCCATCTCGCTTACAGCCACCTTCACTTACATGAAAATAGACTTACCAATGTCAACACGAGCCCAACAAAAGAGTAACTGGGCTGTGAACAACGCAGAGTCAACGTCCTAAAATACTAACTCGCATGATTCATTGGCCGAGTGCGTGGTATTGCGGGATCATTTTATTGAGTAATAAAACCGACCTATATTGTGGTACAAACATTGCCATATCATCGCAAATATGTGTTGGGAATTGGGAAACATGTTGGCCATATGTTCTAGTATTCAAATTGTTGTGCCCACCTAAAGGTTTGAGCACAATGTCGCTTTTCCTTGAAATTCACGTCTACATTGTATACCGTTGCTTTTTTAAGTTCCAACCACATAAACAGTACATTAAGTTCAAATTAAATGTACCTAAAATTATACTAGGTATATAAAAGAAGATATTTAAATATATTGACTAGTTTTCTGGCAATAAAATTCCTTCTATTTACACGATTTAACTGCTTTATTTATTCTCACATATTCTTTCTGAGCAAGCCCGTCTCATTTCAGACTTAAGCAAGGTTCTTCGTAAGCTCCCGCAGATTGAGGTCGCAACGGAGACCTTAACAGTAAAATAAGTATTGAATATCGCGAGTATGAACGTGTGAACACACCCTAACAGTTTATTGGTACAATTAAAGCTCACACAGGGAGCGTCATCACGTAACCGGTCACTTCTTCCTGAATTATTTAAGACAAGTGCAGTGGCCATTTCAATCAACATTATTTTAACTCCCTACTCGTTTTGCCGTTAAATAAATTTAAACAGTCCTCTTTGTGTAATATAATTAACATATTTTTTTATAATTTTGCAGATGTCACTAAAATTATTCTGTATTAGAATGCGCGCACTTGAGGGACATGTTTATTAGTATTTACCTATGTGCGGTAGACTAAACGGTTGGACCAAATAGGAATAAATATTTTTATGTAGTAAGCACTTTGAGGTTTGTCAGTACTTAATAGCATCAACGTTATAACTGACCACACATGGGATTTACTATTTACACACAAACATTTATACGTAGTAGGTAACTGATTTATAAAACCAATATCTAACTGGTGGCCGGATTTTATTGACAGTAATAATTAAAAACACATTCCCCGACACAGCTTTAGCTTTCAAATAAAACCGTGCGTGAACGTTGCGACAGAGCACGGAGATAACCCGGCGGTCATCCGGCGAGCATCTCATCACATATTCAAACAGGTCGAAGATGAATCACATACGCCTGTTGTCGGGTCGTAACTCATAAAAATGTACCAGTGGTGCCGTCATCCGGCGGGGTCGTTCACCGGGCCGTTGGCCCCGTCATGATACATTTGTTACCTTTAACTCAGCCATAGGTAATTGCTAGTACGTCCGGCCTACCTCAATATCGCATGCGCGTCTACCCACGTGTGCTTTGGATGTGTGCGAGTGCATTATCAGCTGCGTGACGTGAGGTGACGTGACGTAAGTGATTGATAGGCTGGCTTTAGTTCGGCTAGCTTGTTTTTTCGTAACTCGATGAGATACTGGAGTCCTAATATGTTTTTCGAGTAAGTCTATTTAGGGAATGTTCTGGAAAATTGATTGCTTATTTCGCGTCGGACCATTTTTTTTTCTCTTTTTACTGCTCTATCTCATTACTTCTTATAATCATTAAGAGTTAGACCAGTTATCTTTTAATTTAATAGTAGTTATGTTATTTCGTTATGTTATGAAAGTATATATTAAAAATAATAGTAACAAGGAATGGTGGTATCACATCTTCCGATTCGATTCTTTACTTTACTTACAAACCTAGTGTTCTAGAACATTCCTTTGTGTTAGCGAAGTAAAATGTTCATTTTCAATATTATGAGTATACAATAGTGATATATGTATTGTGTTCCGTGTTGCACTCAAACAGTATTGCATGTCAGTGCATCGTTATCCTGGGACTTTAATGGCACGAGGTACTGGAAATTGGTGGTGTTATAGAAATGATCATAAATTTAATTCCACCCG
>DWMG01002697.1:0-12837 GCA_018244855.1 Elbella merops
TGGTTACATATTTTCTTTAAATAAGTTGGTCAAAACTGAACACACTAAGGTGTGCGATTTCTTTGCTCTCAAGTATACTAGGAGAAATACTAATAAGATGTATGAAAAACTTACATGATCTTACTGAATCTTATTTAAAAAAAGTGATTATAAACAATTTAGACATGTCAATTGTGTATGGGATACCATATTAAATAGCATCTATTATTATTATTTTATCTGTACACATGCAAAAAATCCCGGTATATTCAAAATTGTCATCTGTATACATATTATTAGATAAATATTTAATTTCGTATTAAGATCAAAGTGCACTATGCCGATTCCCAAATTTCCCAATGTGGTAAATGTTTAATTTTGATGTAAATAGTACCTATGCATGAAAAGCTTAAGCATGTAATCACCAGTTGTGTGCACTTTTTAATAAACCTATAGAACTTACAGAATACAGAAGGTTTAAGCCATAATGTACCGTTCTGGCCAAGTATTCATTCCAGCACAAACATGCTTTTAATATTACATGTTCAAAGGAATATTTATTTCCCCTTAAACCTACAACTAAATTCTGTATAACTTCACAGTAATATAAATCACAATATGTCTGAATACAATTGGTACATAATGCAAGCAAATATTTTACAAGTTAAGGTCACTTGACATTCCAAATTGACAATCATTATCACCATTATGAAAAC
Source organism: Elbella merops (assembly GCA_018244855.1). Lineage (NCBI taxonomy): Eukaryota > Metazoa > Arthropoda > Insecta > Lepidoptera > Hesperiidae > Elbella > Elbella merops. Next base: position 696 of record DWMG01002697.1, read on the forward strand.
TTTTTCCATTCCTCTGATAGGAGCAGATCAACTGTTAAAATAAGGTTTAGTTCTGTCACTATAGCTAATAGAAATTGAAAATATTATAAGCAACTGCCAAATAATATCATATTGGCTTGTTCAGTGGACACAGATACTGAATCTTTTTTTTGACTCGTGCATTTTATATTTAAGAATTAGGAGCCAAACAGCCAAAGCATCTACTACTTTCAACATTTCAAAATCCAATTCTATAACATCTCTATAGTCATTCCTAATTTTTAATAATAGAACAAGACTTTGTTATACAAATAGTAAGTAATTTAGATGGCGTAACATTACTTTATCTAAGGTCCTACCGACCTTGGACATCACACTGCGCCTTGCCGTCATAGGCAACTCAATCACACCAATGCCACACTGTTGACAGAATTGGAACATTTTAGGTCTTACTACTAATGCGTGGTGTGTGCACATACAGCAAAAAATGTATATATATATATATACCAACTAATAAAAGAAAATGTAACTTTTACCTTACGACGATCTGAGCCAACGTCGGTAAGTGAGATTCATTAGAAGAGAAACACCATTGTCGATAGGGTGAATTATAATGGGAATCGACGCCAATCCAATGGCGACCGTGATAATATTCCGAGGAGCAGCTGGTATCTTGGTATAGTTCTTTGTGAGGTAGTTCTGAGAGAAAGCACATATCCTGGAATTAGGGGAATAACAAGACTAATTACTTAATATTTATTAATGGTACACTTGGAGAAGGACTTCTAAATTTTCAAATTATATGCTGGGGAGAATAGGGTTCTGTATGATTTAATACAGAAACCTCCTCTGCCACCAGATTAATGTGTGTGTAACTTTTATAGATACTTCCCTCACAACAATATACTCTGTACTTTATTAATGACCTTCAGGATATGCAATTTTTCAATATCAATAAGGAATTATAAATATCCTTATATCATATCATAATGTACGTTTTCATGAAGATGTGTAGGTAAAGGAATGTAGTACCCTCCCACAATTTAACTGTGATGTTATACATTCCACTATGGATAAGGGTGGTGAATTTATTGACATATTCCAGGCACAAATCCAGACTCTGAGTTACTACCAAGAAATTTAAGTTAGAAAAACTCAACAGTACATTAAAAAGGATCAAACCCAGACACCTCAATCGGAAGTTGTGCCTGCAACCACTGGATCAACAAGACAATCTTATTATGATTATACCATTATTATGAAAAAATTTCATCCAGCACTTACCTATTAATAGTATATCCTGGTATAACAACAGAGGCCAGAGTTTGCCATATCAATGCATCACCAGTCTCAATGAGCACATTTTTTGGTCTTCCGTCTTTCTGAAATTTAGAAAAGACATATCTGTACAATCATTGTGTTCAATTTATTTTATTGGGTTACATTATGGGAAATGGGCACAAACATCTCCTGATATGTCTACCCATGCAACACTAAAGGAATTGACAATGTGTTGCCAGCCATGAGAATTTATTGTTATCCATTTTTTTTAAATACCAGGGGCATTTACAAAGACAACTGTTTTGTCTAAATATGGAGTAGAAATAAAAGAATCACCTTGATCATCTTCCAACTCTTGTCCCCAGTGTCTGCCAGCACATAAGCAAAAGCGACAGCATAGCTGGCTCTCACCACCTGCACCGGCACAAGGGCACGGAACGACTCTCCCACCTCATTGGCATATCCTGCAACCATGGATTTGTTCAGCGATCGGTATATAACTAAGGATGAGGGGTGAGTAGAAACTATTGCCTTCCGATGAGAACAGTTCCAAATGATTAAAAAGTATTTGTTTGATAAATTAAAATGTTAAATGTGTTTTGACTGTGTATTGTATTTCAGTTTTTGTATTACATTTTACTCAATTTGTGATTAACTGCATGCCTGTTTTCCTGAAGGCGAGAGGCCCCTCTCGCTCAAAATTGCGAGTTTCAACCACTTGACAAACAAGGTAGTAAATTAGTGAGGTTTTCAATTCCATTTATAGGTCAAATGATTCACATATTTATATAGTAGACTTAAGTTATCTAGTATTTTCTGAGTTGTTGCGTAAGTAGAAAAATTTAGTAATAATAACTAACATTTCCTCACAAGTTTTCTTAATGTCCGGTGTCAAAGTTGGGATTATGAGTCAATTAAGTCCTTACTTAAAATATTATAAAGTGAATATTGAAGATTAATATTGGTTTTCTTACCCAAATATCGCACCCACGTTTCGCGGAAGAAGTCTTTCTCACAATCGGTCATATTGTGAAGTTTCGTTCCTCGAACACACGTCCACACTACTCGTCAGCGGTGATGTTAGTATGAACAGTATCCATCATCTCGCAGATGACACGGCCGGGTCAATGTTTACCCGTGTTCCACTTAATATAACTGATTAATTTGACCTGAAACTTTTAGTTAGGTAACAGTCTTTATTGTGTGTTCTCAGATCGAACTACATAGTAAATACTGTTCCCATAACTTAAGTTTTTGTATTAACATTTTTTGAAAAAATATCACATTAATTTAGCCACTAATCGATGTTTTCTATTTTTTTTTTGTGCAAATCTACGTACCCAAATGTAATAATACATTGACAATTTGAATGTAATGGCATTTAAAATTGGCATTAGGTTGACTTAACATTGTATTCTATGTCAGGGCTACCATACTCCGAAATATTTCGTCGAATAGTAGAAAATGATAATAATTTTAACTGAAATAATGCACCGTTCCGATAAAATCGGTATCTTATTTATATTTTGGTGTAATATTTCCTATAAAGAAATTAGATATAAAACAAATTTTACATATATATATATATATATATATATATATTTAAATTACTAAACGTCACACCTGTAATCCCGAAGAGGTAGGCAGACAAGTGTAGTACATTCCCACGTGTCACCAGTTTAGTTTACGTCCATTCTATAGAATAGGTGGTAAGCCTATTGCCATGTACCAGGCACAAGTCTACACACCGAGGCACAATTAGAAATTCCATAATAGAAAATTCCAAGTACCTGACATGAGATTTGAACCCTTTTTGGTAGTCGCACTTGCAAACACTTGACTAACGAGGCAGTCAATGGTTTTACTTAATATAAAAATAAATGCATTCTTTTATTGGCGCCTAGTTGCAAACTTTTTAGGTCCTTATGTTACGCTGTTAGGTTTCATGAGACAATAGTTTCAGTTTTTGCCATATTAGCACTCCTAAAGCAATTTTTTAACAAATATTTCAATTAAAGCGTACGTAGTACAATTTTCATAGTACATATTTCAACACAGTAGAATTTCAGTGATCAGCTGCTAGTTCATTCAACATTTCGACCTTCTGTTCAGTACCAACTCGTTCTTGCATTAGTGATAGTGACGTTTGTCGTGTTTAGGTTATGTTTTTATTTTTTTTATTCAAACTCGTAACCCGATTAATGGTGGACTTGTAGACTGCAAAAGTGGTAAAAAGGTTTTTTCATCAGTTGTGAGACAGGTTTTGAGTTCTATATTGTAATGCTAGTGTAAAGTTTGTTCAATTTAAATACATTGTAAGTTATTTTAAACATATATCATATTTTGCATTGTAATAATTCTCGTATTAGTGTACGTAAAGTTAATAATGAAAATAATAATAATATTATTACATCGGTAATTATAAGCATTATTGAGAGAATTAATGGAGGCTTCGTATGACAATGCATTTTGAATAGTTCTGTTTGTAAGAAAGAAGATATTTAATGCAGCAAAATTAATCTAATTCAATTCATTACAAATAGACACCACTACACTGCACTATCTCCAAAATATTGGTAGTAAAATTACTTTGGAAACAATGTGAAGGTTATATCAACAATAATATAATAATTAAGTACGTGTGATTGAAAAGAAAAAACTTCATTGTATTTCGATGTTTTTTTCGTCCTAACCATATTACCAAAGGCATGAAGCTATGAAATGATTACTCCATCAATTCTATATTTACATGATTTATCGTTACCCTTAAAATATTACGAGTTGCATTATAACTATTTAATATTCAACGTCCAGCTGATGAAACCATTCCTCAATGCATTGCAGTCAGGAAGTTTAATTATCGCTCCACGGAATACCTAATCAAGATTAAATTCGTTGTTTTTAGAAATAACATGTAAATAAAAATCAGTGAAAATATTTTAAACACACCAAGTGGAATTTTTTAAAGCAAATGCTAATTGCGAGGAAATACGACCGAGTTATAACTATAGTTTAAACTTAAAGTAATATGAAAAGTACTATTTAAGTAGGTACATGATCAAGTTATGTTAACTAAGCACCTTGGCTGCAACAAAGTGCAATTCAAACCGTGATCTACATTTGATAAACAACGGTATCACTCTCTCCAGTTACACTGTAGTTTTATTGCTAAGTAATTTAATGTGATTTCATTGACGCACTTACTGTATTTTCTTGTATTTAAAAAGAAATAAGAGGACATGTCACTGACTAAAGATAAATAAAACGAAATGTCCCTGGCTAATATAAATATTTAATGATTGAAGAACAATTTAAAAAAAAAAAGGGGTGACAGTTCTGATTAGTTTGAAAAGTAACGGTTTTTTATACCTGTCATCTTTTTTAATACTCACAGGTTCATATTTGACTAATATATCAACTGATGGGAAGAGATGTAGGATGTATCTCGCTTACCTGAAAAATGCCTATTTATTGTCTTATGGACGAGAGTAGGCTGACGATGACGCTGATCATGATTGTCTCATAATAACATGAAATTGTTCACCTTCGATTCTTTGTATGCTAATAATTTCGCAAAATAAACTCCTTTTAATCCCACAAAAACATCAACAAGATAAAAGTGTGTAAACATTACGAAATGACTGAGTTTACATATTTTATGAGTCAAATTAGAAGGTTAGGATAACGAAAATCGAATTATTTTACATATAAATATATATAGTAATATGTAATAAACAAACAATTCAATTAACACATCGCAATTCAATTTGTCTACCCAAAACGGTCTACGATGACCGTAAGAAAATATCGAAAAATTGTTCGGAATATCAAAATGAAGGTTAAACCATTGTTTCTTAAACTTATTTCCTCTCCGGCCACTTTGAGAATCAATTATTTACTGCCCCCGAAATTACTTTACTTCAAACTTATCAATTTTCATATGAGTCAACCTTTTTCGAAGTACGAGTAAAACTTACATGCTCAATATAACTATAACTATTTTTTGTTCTTTATTGAAGCGCTTTGTCGCTAAAGCAATCATAATTCCCTGATTATTAAGACTTAATCTTACAGCTAATAACTCCTTATAAACTAATTTTAAGAATTTTTAGCAGCATCAGACAAGGGGGTCGCTGAGTATAATCTGTACTAGTCTCAATAAATGCTAATCCTAATCAATATTACATCTTACAGTGGTATTCCAACCACGTTCCACCAATAAATGAAATAAATCTTCTACCACATCTCAGCTTGAGCAATCGGGAGATGTGGTTTTATGCATCACATAGGCAAGCTTTTTGCATATAATGTGTCCAAACCAAAGTATGTCCATTTACCGCACCATCGTTATGGACGCTGAAAGCGTCCGGCGTCCATAACGAGGTGCCGTGAATTTGTCCAACCGCTAGACAAGTTCACGGCCAAAACAATGTATTAAGTATGGACAACAGAACTCTCTCTATATATATCTATATAGTGCATTACGTTCCAACATTGTCAATCATCAGACATCGCCCATGCGTAACGAACATGTCTACGGTGTTTTAAATCAAACATGTACTTGGTCTAAGCACTTATGTATGTGAAAACAGAGATATGAATGAATGAACGATTGTGCCATTTTTGTATGCTGGCAGAGATGACGAACTTAATAACTTATTTCTGTAGGTTATGGTGATCTACAGGCAATTCAAATATATGTATATAAATAATGGACCAAGTATTGTTATGACATTATCATGCCAGATCCCTCACGAGGTAGGCAGACACGAATCATGATAATATTAAAGGCCGGATCCCAGTTGTGATTGAGCAAATCATTTTATGAACATGAACGACTCCCTTCATGACACATCGTTCATTGTTTACTAGCTCAAAGTGCAAATACGCTCTTATCATGATTCCTCTCTTAACATATACTTGTACATAATATGTTGCTACGCATTGGAATGAATTGCAATGTTTCTACGGCAAATAATATCATATGTAAATAGTACAAACATGCTAACAAGGGTTATTGTGAGATATCTACGTCAAATATATGTTTCTCTTCAACTATAACTCCACATTAGCACTTAGACCACTCCCCCCCACCCTTTTTCAATTTTACCCCTCCGCCCAGTACAAATAATTATGACTGATGAGAACGAGTATTCGTTCTGTGTTTGTTCTCTGTTACATTTAGAAATATACATGTATATTATGTTTTTCTAATTTGGGATCAGATGGTCGTATCTGAATCGTTCTGAGATTATTATTAGTGTTGTTTCCGAAAAAGCAGTCGGCTTTTATTCATATATTAATTCTCTCCCTTTACATCGGGAGTCTTGCAAAAATTATTCCAGATGCCTGCAAACTTAATAATAATGCTTTAATCCCTTTCCAAATTTTGAGGCTTGAGGCTTCTACGTGAGTATATTTACTAGTTGTAATAATTTATACAATCATACATTCAATAATTCACTCATTCATCGATCATTAATTCATACAAGGCTACTTTTAAAATAAACAGAGCATATCTATTTAGTTCATTTTACTATCTTCCATACCAAATGACGACAAATAATTTTACATACATTATTTTTGGAGGTAACTCGTTAATGAGGTTAACATGTCAGTTCATAAATTCTCAATGGCATGATAGCTACTTTTTTGTCTCTCTCATTGCACTTAACCGCGCAAATTCACGATAAAAAGAGACATAACATTTAAAAGTCATAACACAGTTTTAGGCCGTTTATAATAAGTGCTTAAACGATTTCCGGTGTCTATCTCAGTTATTAATCAATATTGCATGGTTGACATATTATATTATATTTTTTAAATTGCAGATTGTTCTCCTAGCTGAAAAATAAAATTATTATTTAAACCTTCGACAATTCTAACATCGTTGTTTAATATCAAATTATTTAATATATTATACACCTACAACGAGGAATTATAATAAAAATACTGCAATAACAATACTTCCTTATTTATTGTGTGGTTGCAAGCGTGACTGCTGATGGAGACGTCCTGGGTGTAATTCCCGGTCCCGGGTACTAATGGTTTTTTTTTCTAATAGCAATTTACAGTAGTGCCTCGGAGCCTGCGCAGTGTATGGCAATAGTTCACACCCTACGACATAACAGAACGTAAATATAACGTGAAACGTGGGAGTGTGCTACGCTCCTCAGCCTACCTCTTCGGGAATTATAGGTGTGATGTCACGTTAATAAAAATATAAGCGAATAACTTAAAACATTGTTTCGAATACTATTCATATGCTAACTACTCATTATTTGCATAAATATAACTAGTACTGTGTTATCAGTATTTCTCTTCGTACATCCATCAGGGAACTGCATCGTGGTCTCAAGTGGCAATGTTTCAGATATAGAGTGGTTATAACACATATAATATGTAGTAGGCATTATAACGTTGTAGATCGGTAGTTAAGAAACATCAGTACACACAATACACGAGCCCAGCTTGTGATAATAATCAGTCATTAAAGTTTGTCGAGCAAATTAACACATACGGAATGAGACGGTTTGTGTGCATAAGCATGTCGCACCTGGATACAAATTTATTAACTTTGTGCTGTATGTGCGTTTTGATGTGGAATTGTGAGAATAATAATAAATTACGTGTTACATTTGCCCACGCAACTTCGTCCCACGCTAAAAATACACTCTGATGTGTGTTCCCAAACGCGTTGAGGGTTATAACTTTAATAAAAGTAATTGGTTTATTTTTCAAAAGTTTTAGGACCAAGTTACTGACACCTTGTGTGGTAAATGTAGGAGTTGTGAAGGAGGGGCGGAGAGAGGAGGGGAGATTTTACAGTTTTTGCTGCTGTTATACCATTATTTTACCCATACCCATCATGTTTGAAGATAAAACAAAGTGTATCATGCCATTTTCTTCCGGATTAGGACGTTCCAAGTCTCGGTAGCGAAGCTGCGCTGAGATCCACCGATGAATACCCTTGCATCTCATGAGGGCTATATGACTTTACAAAAAGGATAGGCAAGGAGCACTGAGCACCAGATATCTCTATGCTTACAGAGCTTACGTGATTCTCCTACATTTATCACTGTCTTGTTAAACACGTGCTAATTTACTAGACTTCTGACTCGCTTATCAGCCAGTTTCCGCTATTTCGTCAAGATATTTAATTATTGGTTTCCCTCTGCACTTACATCCATCAACACTAGCATTATATCTCTTTTTGTCATTCGTTTATTTGCCATTCTTTCTACATGACCGAAACACTGGAGTATGTCATTTAAGATTAAAAGCTTATATAACATATAAAAAATGGAAAACTATTAGAGGTATTGAAGAGAACAATAATTAATGCATAAATAAATAATTCAGGATTTTATAGAAAAAAACAAAGTACTATAAAGAAGGCAGAGCAAAGATCGCAAGGTACTCAAGCTATCCAGAGGGTAAAAAAATGCGGTAAAAGAAAAAAAGAAACTGCGAGAAGAATACAAGAAGGTGAAAACCTTCAGAAGGTTGTGGTCAGATGAGAAACCCTTTAGTTTAATAGGAGGAGTCTTAAAAAAAGGTCAAATCAAGAATCCCGATACAAGACAATGCAGGAATTTGATGGAAATAGTGGATTGTTCCTAGATTATGGAAATCCTTACTAACTACGCTTATGGGAAATAAGCGTGACGGTGTAAATGAAGTTATTCCCACTCCATTGTTTAACACAATGGGCGGACTTAACGTCTATTAACATTTTCTGTCTGTCCATACTTGGTGAAGGTGAGAATTGTTGGCAGATGTCAGACGATTGAAAATTGAACCATTTGTAACTATAGAAATATGTACATTTTAAAGATACGAGATAATGGAACACAATGCTGTTCATCTACCCTGTAAGGAACCTGGCGTGATTGTATAATAATAACAATGTTATTCAGAAGTATTCATGTTGTAACTAGAAAAAACCGATCAATGAATTTATTGATAACATAAACACGGCTCAAATGTAACTTCTATTTTATAGGATATATTTTACTCGCTGTGGACCGCTGGCTGACCGTAAATAATATTCAAAAATTAACTTATGTTGTGGCTGAAATTACTTTTAAATTTTCATTGCTCATAACCAATGGACCGTTCAATGATTTCGTTCGCATGATTATAATATTTCTGTCCATAAAAAAAGTTGTGAAATTGTTGAAAAATATCGGCCTTACATCCCTTCTACAAGTATTTCCATTTTACATTCAATCAAAATCAGTTCAGCCAGCCATCATAATTAGTTTAGCCGTGAGAACGTGACAAATGGACCCATAGGCAGACAGTGTCTTATTGTTTGTAACATTAGTATCAATTTATGAACAATTTTTTTATAATTATCTAACCATGACATAGAAAAGTAAAGAATGTGCAAATAATTAAAATATACACGTATTTATGTGCACTATTAAAAATAAATACATATATATAAACATTAGTAAAACTAAAATAATGTTTTAATTACTACATTTGGTTCATTAAGAATGCTACAAAATCTGTAGACATGACTTCTCAACTAAATACCGTGTATAGCGGACCGAATATGCCAGTCTATAACACTTATCTAAGTAGTCTTAAAGGAAAATATTTAATTTACAGATGTTTTCCTTGTTACTGTCTTATTCTTATATCTGTTTGGATCGCGGATTTTTTTTTATATTTGAATCTCTTTGGACTCGTTCCAAAATTTATTGTGAAAATTTGTACATATTGGAACACTGCCATACTACAGGTAGGTATATATGTATAAACATATAAATCAAATTGTAGTAATTGTAATATCAAAATAACAGCTTTTAATGAGTGCATGCGGAAGTACATAAGGTACATGTAACAAAAACGCAATTTTAAAAATGTTTGTCTGTCTGTTTGTTCCATGTAATCTCTGAGCCGTCTGAATGCTTTTGACGGGACTTCCACTGGTAGACAAGTGGTTATATGAGTAGTAACTTAGGCTTTTTATATATTAAAAAAAATTAAGGGTTGTATATAAAAAAATAAAATCCACAACAGTCTATAGACCCACGCCGACGTCACCGCGGGCACAGCTAGTACCTATATAAATGAGTATGTGCGTATGTAGGTATATACAAGCATAGAAAAATAGAATTTGTAAAAATAATATCTAAGTGCAAATATGTGCTCATTTTATGTAATTGGACGTAAGCGAGACGTAAAAACACATTCAAACAAGTCATCAATTCACTTCAAAGACTAAAGTGATTCCCCGCTATAAGGAAAATGGCGTCGCTTCATAATTAGACATCAACTTTGGTGGACAATGAGTATGTAAATACCATGTTATGACGTTCTTTTTATATTTATCCTGGCATACAGGTAAATCGGGTCACCTGATGGTAGCCACCGTCAGGTGTCACCGATGATAGGCCACAGTCGGCTATGGACATTTTCTACATACCAAGAATGACCAATGCTTCAACGACTTCTAAGGAGAACTCGCTTTACGTTTTGCTTGAAGAACCCCGTGTCAGTGCTGCGGCCAGGAGCACTATGTCCCTTCGCGTGGCTGCTCAGTTATTATTCACATGAGGTCAGTTGCATTAAACACAAAATTAATGTCATATAACATGTTCCTGTTGTATTAACATTGCCGCCAATTTATTCATACGTCAAAATTAAAAAAAATACGGTACAGTTAATTTCCGAACGAAACCTGTTTTGTATCAAATAGCAGATATTTAATGAAAAAACGCCCTCAAACACAGTGTATTCGAAATCTGAAATCGCAAATGTTTTTAATCGGTTTTTGATTAAAGAACTTGAATAACCTTCTATCTAATACATACATAAATTGTAAGGAAAAGTTGTAGAAAATATTGTACAAGGCATATTTAAATATAGCTACGCGGTACAATTTAGTAAGATATTTCTCTAACAATGTCCTCAGATGCATAACAATATTACTTAATAACACAGTTTATATATATCACACGGAAACATTAGACAATACAAATATATACAAGAAAATATAGCGGTATTTTTGGCTAATAAACTATTTACCTATTTTATTCTTATCCATTATATTATCTTTCTAATATTTTCAAGTGGGTGTACTGTTGACTTTATTGCTGTATACGTCACAGATATTGTTAGGCGGAAGGCAATATATATAGGCATATCTGTATTGTTTATTTTCACATTCAAGTGAAAATATAATTACAATTAAACATCCATTTGTCAATCATATAGGAAACGGCTGAAGAAACATTCATTATAAATATTGAATGGAAGAATGAATGACTGAATGAACAAACGACCGCACGCATATAAAGGAGTTTAATTAACAAAAAATCAAAAGCCTACTATGTTTACTTCCCTAAAGATTATTTAAAAATCATTGATCTCTCCTTTTTACTCATGTTTGATTACATGTACAAAATTTTGTTGGTGTACGTTAAATTCCCGTTTAGTATCATTTATATATAAATACATACAAATTTTCCACATAGATATAATATAAATAGTATGCAAACCATTACACATCTCACTTCGTCAGCAATTAGTATATTACTATAGATTGATTTATACGTGCTGCTTACTGGACGACGCAATCGATATAATACGTGACGTATTGGACGCTACGTCCAAGGCAAGGTCAAGAACGAGTTAAATACGCGCACATTCACAGGAGGTCGTAGAAAGTCGCCATTTTGTGAATATGGTTCAATAAAGGCGGATCGTTGAAAGAACGGATGACGCTTCCCATTTAGTCCATGATTTTCTCGTTTTTTTTTTTTTTTTTTGTGCCCAGACAAAGGTGGAATAGGGCTACCCTCATGCGGGAGGGAGGTGGTGAATGCCCTGCAAGCAGCATGCCACTGCGACCGTTCGCACTGGGTAT
>DWMG01002698.1:0-12836 GCA_018244855.1 Elbella merops
AACCATTTAGCATAGGACTTGTGTCCGTGCGGACTGAATACGTTTATAACTACATACATATTCATGATGTAGCGTTGTCTGGACAATGTATGTCTGGACATATACAAGCGTATTTAGCATAATACGTCTACTGGAGATACATATGGACATAGTACATCTGCTGGAGATACATAATATGGACATAGTACATCTGCTGGAAAAGCTCTAACTCAAAAATCTGGTCACTGGTGTTAAGGAAAACATATGGTATAATTACAAAAATATCAAATTACTTGAACATATTATATTTAATTAACTTATATTTTTTCTTTTTTCATTATTGTTTGCATTAATGAATTTATTTATTTTTTTTAATTTTCAGCGCGAGCAATCAAGCAGACGGGCCACCTGATGGTAAGTGGAATTATTAAGTAAGTAATATTAATAACTCAGTATACAAAATTAAGAACTATCTAAAATAAAGAGTCTTGCTGATATATTTTATTCATCACTGCGAACTGTTGAAAAAGATAAATAATTAATATAAGTAATATTCGTATGTGTATAATATGTATGTGTATAATATTCACTGACATAAATGCCAAAAGAGAAATATCATGATCCCTACTGTCTAAAAGATTAGAATAAATAAAGAAAATCAAAAATATAATAACACCTGATAATGTTATTACTATATTAACATACCAGATCCCTTATGGGGTTGGCAGTGACTACTGATTACCAAATGTCTCCATCTTTGGAGACCTGACGTATGTACTTCTACATTCATTGCATCATACACGACAACTGATAACGTATTTAAAAAATCCAAAGATATGAATAATCAAATCATACGCGATTATCCGTGTCTTGGCGGAGAAAGAATACATCCTCTAACCCCATGCCTGGATATAGGGTGTCGTAAGAACCGATTAAACCCGGCGCTGGTAGATTCCGGGATAGCGTGGCTTGTCTAGACACAGCTAATATCGTGGACACCGACGAGCTGCACCATTGGCTGTGCCGGAAGCTCTGTGCTGCGATTCCCAACCCATATACTCAGCGTGGGTATTAAAGGCAAAAGCCAAAAGGAGAAATCTATGTTCACCAGCAGACTTAAATGAGGCAGACAGACAGAAGATGAGGATGTAGATGAGTATAACATTCAGTGCGATTCCCATAAAATAGAAAAAAGAAAAAATCACCAATGATTCATGTAACATGTATCGCTACTAAAACATTTATCTCACGGCAGAGCCAACATTTCGATCGCTCGTACCAACTTGATACCATGTATGCGGCTAACCTGTCTGCCAATTGCTTGCGGTACAAACTCAATCAATGAATCCCAGTAAAAACTTGCGGCACTTTGGTGTCTAACTCTATATCAATCACAAACTAAAATGAACTTTAAGTGCAAACGCATAAAGTGATATTTCCTTTAAAGATATTTTGTTTTATAGAAACCTCTGGGCAGAGTGCCGACTTCATATCATAACATCTATGACAAGTACTTATACAAAATATAACGATATCTCTACAATGTTGAACATCAAAAGAGTCCTAAAATAATATGTGAGCAATTCAACCCTTTACTAGGACGTAAATGTGACATCACACATGACATTGAGACAACACAAAGGTTACATATATCATGGGACAATGTCAAGGCTCAGAATTATGCTAATAATAATTTCTTTGATGTCTATACACATATGTATGTACTTTAAATAGAATAATAAAATTTTTTTCTTTCTTTATACCGTCTAACCCGGGGAATTTATTAAAAATAGCACAATCCAATCGAAAGTTTTTACGCTATATTGCAGTGCATCCAAAATTTAAGGTGCACTAATGAGCATCTGAAGGAAACGCTAATGGAATTTGCTAATAATGGTCATTCATATCACTGAGGCTAAAAGTTCATTAAAATTATAAATTGCTTCAATACCGGCTAGCTCCAAAACTATAACCCATTTTATAATTACTTAATAACATTAGTCGCTACTTTGAGGAAAATCCATTGTTATACCTTCTAGAAGTTCTCAACGCGACCTCAAATCCTAACGCTTTAATGGAGTTGATATTATACACCAACTGTAGAACTTCTGGAAGTACCTCATAACAAGCTCAGTTGCGGTTGAAACTAATTTCAATGGCAGAATAAATTGCTAAATTTATCACAGAATCCTTTAAGTGGACTTTTCACTATAAGTGGTATTTCGATCGATTCAATTAATGAATGAAACTCAATATATATAGTATCATTTATATCGCACAATGACGAATAAATACAAATAAACAGCATAATTAATGCTACTTCTTAACCACATCTTACATAACCCTTGTTAAGCCACTATACTTCTTAAACCTGTATGAGAAGTTATATATTGCGTTCATTTAATCAGTTATTATTTCTTATAGATTTAATGAAAGTAAGCGAATATAAAGTAAATATACGTTCGTCGGTTTTCAGAATACACACGTTTAAATTTTTAGAACATTCCTATTGTAATTAGTGGAATCGTGACTATTTCACGTTTTGTTTCCTCACTCACGCTGTTTAAACTTTAACTCAGACAAGTTTAATCCAGACAGGTGCCATTTTTGATACGAAATTGTTACTTGAAACTTAAAGCGATCTAGATCCCAAGAAATCTCCTTACTTAAGGTCCTCCATTTCCTTTGTGTTAAAGGATATGGATACATGTTGACTACTGTACTCACTTAAAATCTGATGGTCCAAATACAGTTGTATTTGTCTAAAAGATATTAATATTAAGGATTCGTGAAGAACATTTTTAAATAAATTACCGTGAATATAAAAATCGATTGTAGTAATGGCAATACCAGTTGCCATGGAAATCACCCTTAGGTCGTTAAGCTGGAAATTCAACTGTAATAGGGCGACATAAAGAAACATTTCAACCTGAGTATGTGTATAACTTGACAGTCAATAACGCACGCATCGCGGACAAATATTTTTAGAGCTTATACAACTTATTCCTAGTGCATTTTACAAATTAAATCATGTCCCAATGGCATAGCCACGGTCATAGAAGCAGCGTGAGTCAACACTCTCATTCCGTGAGTCAATTCCAAAACGAAGCCGATGAACTCTCTGACTCTGAACTTGTAAGGCAAGTGAACAATCTGAAGCTACAAATAAAGGTATTATACCTGGAAAACGAGATATTAGAAAGAACAATTTTAAGACTTGATCCAAGTTTAATGCATGGATTGCAACAAGCTTTAGAGTACGCAGCGAAATTACAAAGCACATCGTCGCTGAATGTTGGTAGCTTTATTAAATCTCAAACTTCTAAATTTAATATGGACTCTCTGACTAGTCCATCCAGAACGTTTACCAGTCCGTCCAAAGTGTCGACCAAACGAGTGGAATCTTCGGCCAAAGTTAGTGGTACCGTTATTTTTGGTTCCGGGCCTAGAATTAATGTACTCGAAAGGTCTGAATTAGTGTCAACGGAAATGGAAATTCTTATAAATACACTGGAGAAAGCTAGGAACACGGCGGCCAAGAAGCATGCATTATTGAAAGCTCAGTTGGAAGAAATAGGTGTCCGGGTGGCAGATGTTGAGAAATCTGGAGAGATGTTCAATCAAGTTGTGCTGGTTGAAGGTTGGGATCGGATTGCTCAAAGGATTCCAGCTGAAATATGGATCAGGTAGAGCATACTTATACAGTTAACATATCATATTATATTATATTTATTCAAATATTTAAAGAAAATATTTATTCTTATGCAACAATTTAAACTAAGAAGTACAAGGACGTATTTAATGCATCAGTTAGTACGTGAACAGAATTATTCGTACCTCTTTTTAACATGTGCCCATGAAAGCATGTGAGACTAGACATATTTAAAAATTATATAGGGATGGAATGCAAAAAGCTTATATTTATCATAAAACATGATTATTTTACTTTTATTATAAAACGTAACATCACGCCTATAATCCCCGAAAGACCTGGCAGAGGAATGTAGTGCACTCCCAAGTTCTATCAGTTACGGTTAAGTCTCATGGAATAGGTGGAGAACCCATTGCCATACACCGTGCACAATTCCACGCTCCGAGTCGCTACTAGCAATTCTAAATTAGAAAAATCCAATAGTACCCGAACCAAGGTTTGAGCCTAGGACCTCCCGATCGGCAGTCGCGCTTGCAACTCAACTGCAGGCAGTCAAATTTACTTGAAACTTTTATTCTAAGAATTACAAAGCACAATATAATTTAAATTATTATTATTTCTTAATGCCTTAGGACCCTTTCAGAATGGCCAGAGAGCATGCCATAATAAAATTCAAATAAACGATGGCAATTATTGTTTTTGTATGTATGATATCAGGATCAAGAAAACGTAAAAAATTTGAAGAAATGCAATATAATTCTAACCACTGTTTGGCCATTAGTTAACTTAATTGCATGTTCTAATTACAGGTATATGTCCGAATGGATGAAGATAACGGATAGTCAAATCGGTAAATTGAGATTACGTACAAGCACACTTAACACTCAATATAGCAAATTCAAAGGACAGATCAAAGTCAAAGCGGAACTAAGCGAAAGCTTGCGACCTGTTGACTTTGAAAAGTTAAAAATTGAGAACAATGAGTGTATGGAAATAATCGAAAGAAAATTACAACAGCTCGCCGAATTAAAAAAAATGACAGGCGACGCCAATTTAAATCTGACAATACACAAAAAAGCGATGATGGAGCAAAATGCGTATTTATCAAATGTTTTGGCCACAATTAAAGAGAAGCAGAAACAAACCGTTGAACTGGATAAAGAAAGAGTTATTATTGAGCATCAAGCAGACATCTTAGCACAGCAATTAAAAGCAGTGCAGCGAACAAGAGCGGCCTATATAACACCAGATGTGTTGGATTATACACGTGCGCGAGCAGCCGCCTCAGATTTGCGGCGAAGCGTCGCTTTGCTGGAGAATAGCATGCGGGTGCAGCAAAACGCACTTGCTGCGCTTCACAACAAATTGGGAGGAATGTTAGTGAACTAGTGACAAGAGCGAAAAGAGAAAAAGAAACGAGGACGAGAAATGAAATAGGTTTGTTCATTTCTTAAGAGGTTTTATTTGAGCTAAAGCTAAGTATTTATGGTTTTGAACGAGAAATAATAGAAATTCTTGGAACATAATCAAATAAAATGGTTAAAGGTAAATTGATAATCGCTTCAACACTATTACGATAAAATTTCTTTGTAGCAATCGATTATTATGTTTACTTTTCAAAACCTCAAACTCACTTCGTTACACTATTCCGGGACACATTTATAACAACAAGGGATTACGCGTTCGGAGGACGAGGGTCCAGATCAGTTGGTAAGTCCCAATTATAAATTCTATATTACACTATTCCACGAAACTGAGATAACAATATTTCAAGAAATTTGAACATTTAAACGGGATGAAATTTGCCTAATCAATCCTATTATTGTACTCGTCTCTGTAAAAGGGTGCTTACTAAGCCACGTCACGATTTCTCGGTTATTTAGTTATATATACCTATCCATATATTTGTGTGCTTTTCTAATTTTCTCAATACACATGCGTATTATTGATCAGATATACTTGCAGATAACAATTGTAGATGTAGCCACGACTGGAATATTTTCATGAGCGTTCCGTGCTTAGGAGAGCATATTAGCATTAGACGCAACCAAAACGGCTTTAAACCGTCTGAAAGACAGGTTAGCCTCATGACTCATACTTCTAGCAACCAATAGACCCAAGCCCAGTGGTGGTATCTCAATATCCGTAACGATTCTGCTCAACAGATAATGGCTTACGCCACTGAATGAGCTTAAAATTTATATATACATTTTCGTTTTCACCCATCATAGTAGTCGACATTATCAGAAAGGATTATTTCTCCAGTTTAATAAAAGGGCCAAGAATTCCACATCCCAAAACATAAACTTATAACACTTAAGTGGGTATACGATATTGAGAAACCAACTCGAAGGAATATCCTAACAAGTTTTAGTTGAAGACGCAAGAACAAGTTTCAATCGTCGCTACAACTCCTAACAACTTAACTGAAGGAAACGGAGCTTACCTTAAGTGAAATTCATAATTGTAACTTTAATATGGCCCCGTTTTATAACACCGCTTTGTTTTGTACATGTGCTGGGCTATATACAAAATGTGTGTATGTGTGAATATCCATGTGTGTTGTAAGTTTTTCGGAAAGTATGTGTGTGTGAATGGTAAACGTATTTTCAGGCGTGCGTGTGTGCGATATACGAGTATACGTACGCACATACGCACGCCTCTATTGTGAGTTAGATGTTTAGTTTAAAAATATTCGTATCCATTGATTGTTAATTATGTAAATCTTTAATACAAATATGTGCAGCTCAGGTGCAAGTAAAATCATGTGTATATCTTTATCGCGCATTTATTATATATAGGAGCTTATAGGACTGATAGAAGCGTTCAATTCTTATATTAACCCAATTTATTAGCATAATATACCTTTTTTATTAGTTTGGTTGCTTCCTTGTTCCTGTTATTCTTTCAACATGACTTCTAAGCAGAATTCGAAGTAGACATAAGTACAATTTAATGAATCGCAAAACTTTCGAGTTAATTAGACAGACAAAAGTAAATTTAACTGTAAAAAAAGAACATTGTAGGAAACGTGTAAGTAAAAAAAAAGAATGATATAATTAAATGAAACTTTTTAGCTTTATCATATTCCCTTTTACACCAATTAAATTTGCTTTTGTGATAACAACAAAATACTTAAGCTCTGTTCAGTTATTAATTGTAGTGTTCATTGCCCTTATACAATTATTACCTAGTACCTACTAATATTTTCTAATACTACTTTCTCCCTTGTTTCAGTTGCTCCTTTTACAATAGAAATATAACTCCTTTGGCTTTTCTATATTTTAACAAGGACGGTTAAAGCGATTTTAACAAAAATTTTAGACGACAAAAGCGAAATTGTCTATAATGTACCAAAATTTTTACTAATAAAAATAGTTACGTTATTTCTGATTAACAAAACTGCCCCTGTTAACGCTATTCGAGATTTCGAGAAGTTTGATTTTACCTTTTCAAAACGTTTATGTGGACTATAATTTCAATAAATGTAGTCTATTTATTTAAATATACAAATTCATATAACTATTTTTTTCTATGCGTTTTTCTAAAATAAATAAAATAAAGCTAACAATAGATTAGTAACGATAATAAAAACAGTACATGATTGTTATGTATCTGTATTTGAATCTAATAATTGTGACATGTGACGTATATGAGACAGAACTAAAAATAATGTTATATAGTATTTCTTTGTTTGTTAGTTCTCTAATCACGCAATAGTAATACAATTATTGTAAACAAAATTTTTATTTCGTAAAAACTTTAACAGATTAAAGATATAGAACATTTTTTACGACATTTAAATCTTTCATTTTCATAAAAACATCTGCTCAGCCGCAATAAACTACTAAGGCAAAATATATTTCAAGATATTTTGTGCCCATTTATTACAATTACTTTGAGAAAATGTTTGTATAGAATAAATAATAAGTATAATAAAAATAAATAATAAATATATACCTAGAGATATTTCCAAACGCGACCATCTGATCCCAAGCTCGGCAAGACCTTTGCTATGGTAATCAAATGGTTAATATACTACATACATATTATATGCTGTATATAAATATATTGACTTACATAGATCATAATTATTAATAATTTTAAAATATGTTCTCTTTCAGAAGGACCAATAAAATTTATCGCCTGAGTCATGTTTTTTTTCGAAAACTTCCAGAGTTTCTGTAAAGATTAATTTATCATTATCATTGCATTTCCAGAATCTACCAAGGTAATAAAAGAGAGTAAGATACAACAATAATGAAGTACAAATACTTAAACCAAATCTCCAGGTCCTTTAATTATACCAATTTAATTAAAATCAACTTATAACATTAATTTAATTGAATAAATTAGTGATTAAGCTCCCCGCCTATTCTATGGGACGTATACAGACATAACTGGTGAAACATGGGATTGTACCACACTCCTACAACTACACTATGTTACAACAATAAGCGCCTGTAATCCCCGAAAGGTATTACAGGCATGGTGTTACAAATTAGTCATTTTATCGTATGTAATAATTATTTTCTTGAATAAATTGAGCAATACTTTTAACATGATCAGTGCGGTCGCCGCGCAAATATCCCTGAACCGCGTTTCGCCACAAATTATCCCGTCTCTGATCCTATAAAATTAATACAGTAACAGAATATGCCGAAAATATTTACGAATATATATTTTAAAACGTAAACGGTTCGAGATTTTCCAAGAAATGAGGGAACGAAAAACAGACCATTGTTGTTGATTGTATTTGAAAGTCAGATTGACGTTCTGATGACACATGGCCATCGTTGCCAAAAAAATTCTCGAAACTGTCCAAGGATTTCAACAGATCACTGGAAATTCCGTATTTACTATAATTAAGTGTTACTTTTCACATTCGTAATTATATTTCATATAAAATATCATAGGCCAAATAAAAGCGAATAGACTTCGGTGGCTCGGCCATCTTGAGAGAACGGGCGAACATCGGGCGGTGAAACGTGCATACATGGGACGGCCGAATGGCAAACGCCCGGTCGGCCGTCCCAGGTATCGCTGGAAGGATGAAGTCATGAAAGACCTGCGCGAGCTTCAGGTGGAAAATTGGCCAGAAGAAGCGCAAAACAGATCAAAGTGGCGTATCTTAGTATCGGAGGCTAAGACACAATTCGGGTTGTTACCCCGTCTTAGTTAGTGTACATATGTGTGTGTTTGCATACAAGTGTGTCTGTATAGGATAAGTAATAGATGCTAAGCTCGGTGTCATGACAAGCAGATGATATTATCCAATAAGGAGTACTCACACTCATCGTCTTAAATGTTTAAAACTTTACACTCTTTGTTGTAAACCAACGAAGCGAGAAAGTCATAGTTACGCCTTGTAATAAAGTATAGTTCAACATCGTCAACTTTCGCAGATCTGATCAGACCCACGACGACCAGTAGGTACTTGACATGCAAAAGGTAAAGTGTAAGCCCATTATGAAGTTACGAATATTAAATAGCAGTTTTAAATAGATTCGAGGCAGTGAGTGTTGATGACAAACGTGCTATAAACGTACTCTTTGGATTGTTTGAAATCTGAGAATCCTGTTTTTTTATGGGGCGCTATCAGGCTGTTATATATTAACTGTCTGTAGAGTGTGCTGTTCGGCAAGAATCCTCAAAGATCTCATAAATGTTCATAAATGTCTTATAAATGTTCAAAATGTTCTTACCTTAATAACAGTACTCTCTATTTGCTACTTCCGGGTCACAAGACTTCGTGTACATACTGACTATTCGGTACTTCGAGTATCCGTTAATATTGGACAAATATCAGAATAGCGCAAAAATATAAGACATACATTATGTGTATTATGGTTTAAAATGCAATGATGCGCAAATTAAAAGAAAATAGTGGGGCACGCAACATATTCATAGCAAAAGTTTGTTATATACAATAGGCGTTTAGTAAGTTATTTCACATAGCTCTCAAAATTAGGGAGTTGAAGAGTCAATCACATCACTCGAGTGACCGACAACCGATGGGGAAGAAAGGTCGTCGAGTGGCGACCACGTCTCTGTAAAAGAAGCGTAGGTAGGTCTTCTACCAGATGGTTTGACGACCTTCAGTAGTCGGCGAGAAGCTGCTGGATTCGGAAAGACCAGGTCCGGAAAGAGTGGCGCCGATTAGAGGAGGCCTATGTCTAGAAATGGACATCTAGAAGCTGAATATCATATCAAGTTATTTTACAGCCATTTTATTACTGTCCTCATAGAAAATTTAGGATAGGAACCAGCGCACGCTAAGAAGACAATTTGAATGAGGGGCGAAAAATTTTTAGCATGGCTGATCATTTAGTTATGGCTACGATGCAATATGCATCGATATAAACAAAAAATAAAATAAAAACCTTCCTGGAAGTTAGTCTACATGTTAGGTATTTTCCCACATCTACCGTTGCAAATATAGCTTTTAAAAATTGCAAGAACGATCCTTCACACGCTAAACTCTTTATCAAGATCCAAGGTTTATAGTTTTAAGTGCAGCGGTAATTTCCTTTGGTCTCTCCTAAAACAGCTCCCACAGTAGAGTTTCTACTACGAAAACTAATTCTGAGACCGTTCATAGTGAGATATTTTATTAGTTTTAATCTTCATACTGGCCCGCTGCCTCACTTCTTAGTGAGTCTGACTGCTAACCAGGTTTTTTTCAATTTCTCTGACTACAACGACGATAGAACTTTTTACAGAATGACAGTGATCAGCTGGCTGTGACCACGGTCGACTTGTCATTGCTGCTTGGCATATTTACAATAGGACGATGACTGAGTAAAAAGTTGCGACCAAGAGACCATGTACACAAGATTCCACAGTGTAAAGTAGAGATGGAAAGCTGCTAAGTAGAACGATACATAATGACATCTTCACGTAAAAAACATAAAAGCTATGGAAGAACGGTATCAGTAATATAATAAAGTAAAATAATGTTTAAGAGTTTCTCTCTTAACTTAACTTAACTCTTTAAGAGTTTCTCTCTTTCTCTACCAGACTATAACAAAAGCTGACTTCAAAAAAGCAATGGAAGTAAAAATGTATTTATACGTGACTTAGCTTTCATGTGAAACTGCGCGCGTTTTATTTAAATAAAGAACAAATGTAAATAGATGACCTTTGGGCCGAAGAAACGTCTCCGGATGGATGAGAGTCGCCTGCTGTCACTTACCACTTGGCCCTGCAATACAACAAAGAAAAAGCCTAATAATGGCATCGCTCGAGTAATGATATTACAGTAATAAGGGCGGAGTGGTGTTATGGGGTGCAGTACTAACCATGAGCAGGAGCAACAGCAGCACCAGCAGAGACAGCACGGCTTGGCGGCGGGCCGGCAGCCGCGCGCCAGCGCAGCCAAGCTGCACATCTGCAACACAGGCTCGCTGTAATGTCCGCCGCCCGCACACCGACCGCCCGCCGCCGCGTGTACATTAATTCTATGCATTTCCATGCAATTTTTCCGACACCGGTCTGTCTTATACAATTTAATTACATACGCACTTCCGTAGCAAATATTTTTTGTGAGTGGCAGGCAGGAGTCACCGATGTCAATAATGCAGATTGAAAGAATTCTTGTTACAATAAGACAATATCAACGACTTTGATTTCATCAAGGAACAATGATTGGTCCGTAAGGTCTCAACGTAGGTATATTAAAAGGACGTGTGTAGTTTTTTTAACATCGCCATATTATTTTCATATCTCCTAAACGATCTTAATTAAAACCAAAGGAAATTAGTTTCATGTGAGTCAAGTAATCTTAACCTTAAGCGTTGTCGTTACAGTGACATTATATATTACATGAATACATATGTACATATGTTTGTAGCTGAAGGGGAATTCGGGTGCAGGTTACGTGCTTCCTTAACAAACCATGTACGTACCATAGCACGTACATAGGAGGAGCTGTGTCAGAAGCCAGAAGTCAAAAAGTACATATTGCACAGCGGACGCGAGTAGGCGCGGGCGGGCGGCAGCGGCACTACGCCGGCGGCTGCGCGCTCGCGGCCCGTCGGTGACTCATAGAGACACGCTCAATACACGCCTTCTAAATACTAAAGTTCTTCTACAGTTTATATTGTCACTTTTTGTTCTCAAACTATACTCGTAACCGAAACACTATTCAGAGCGGATAATGTGCTAGACAGGACCTATTCGATATTGCAACGATTTCGAGTACCCATATTTTACTACTAAGTATAAAATACTTTATTAAATGTTGGCGTAACACGTGGCGTCCAGGCATGACGTAACTATTTGAATGTGTTAATTTTTTTATTACTCAGTGTATTTATACGTATGTAGAACTTTATTTATTTATTATAATGAAGTGGAACTATTCTGAAAGGTATGTTGACATCTACGTGAATTAAGCATTATACTAATGACGTCGGTTAATACTACTCTACGACTTCACAATGAAAAATCGCCACGAGCTCTTGCAACGCGCCGCCGTCGTCACAGAAACACGTAGCGGCATCTCACAAGCGGCGGCGCAGCGCCAGCAGCGGCGCAGCGCCGCCGACGCCGCAGGCACGCAGGTCGGGCCCTCTCCTGGAGATCCGAGGGCGCGCCCGTGCGGTCGGACCGCCGGCGGCCGACACGGTCAACGAGGAAGAACGAAAGACAGACTACGATCAAACAACGCGAAAATAAAACAGCTTTGGAGGGTAGTGGGTGAGGGTCGCGCGCGCGTATTTTTAGCGCGCTCATTGAGGCGCCTGCCGCTTCGCACTGTTTACCGATCGACGCTATATTGGTGCGCCGCGCTCCGCGGCTTGTATTGTAAACAAGTGTACGGAGGATGCAGCGGTGGCAGTCCGCGGAATGCGCTTCTGTCATACCACTTCCCTATAATACAGTTTTGAAACTTCCTCAGTAACCGCTCCTGTGCTTAGAGCGATCGGAATTCCACGGAATTAAACATCTTATTATTTTTTAACACATCGGAGGCGGCGACAATCTACTGGAATCATCCATCGTGAAACGAACAATTCTTTAGTGGTGAACGGGAGTTACGATGTTCAAGGAGATGGCGCGTTAGGCTCACCTGCCCGCGGCTAGAGGGCCGGTGCGGCGGCGGGCGGCTCGCCGGCCATGCCGGCGCTAGCGGCGGCGCGGGCGCGGCATGGGGCGGCGAGGGCAGCACGGGGACGGGCCGCGGCCTGGGCGCGACTGGCGA
>DWMG01002699.1:0-12835 GCA_018244855.1 Elbella merops
CTTAATTGAAGTCAGAATTTAAATACATTATTTTTCACACGTTTTCGTTTTACAGATTTAATTGGTTATTCTCGTTAAACGTTATAAAGTGATGTATTTTTAAATTTACAATCGAACATATTTAAATAGTGGGGTTATGATTGAGGTTACACAAAATGTATTTAATCTGTGCGTCTGTATACAAGTATCTAACAAATTTTATGTGATATACACTTACTCTTAATCAGCAAACTGTCGTCTCTATTTCTTGTGAATCTTGGGTGGTGAGTGATGATATTCTGGTTATGGTACCACACTGTCCGTGGTGGTGGTGAGCCCACGCTCTTGCATTCTAGAAGCAGTGAGTTCCTAACTGCTACCGTCACTTCACCCCCAAGGGAGGCTACTCCTGCTACCACTGTAGAACGAAATTAACTATCAACTTTGAGTGTAACTTCGGTATTAGTGAAACAGGAAGCTTGATGAAAACTGTGTACCTATGATCTTAATATCGAGTAGTAATTTACATCCGGGAAGAAAACAAAATTACAATTTTGATTACAACTTAAAATCGTAAGCAGTTTCTGATTTTGTCGCTGTATTACTGAACTAACCAGTTAATTTTCGAAATTCACCTAACGTCGTAAATTTTGAGTATATTTGTTTTAAATTGAAACTTGAAGCAAATAAATTACAAATTTTGTTTGCTTCAAGTTGACTTTTCTTTAATGAACTTTACAAACTAGACTAATTTGTTTTAATTATTGAACAATAATATAATTATATTGCTTTACGAAGAACCGAATAGGAACACCGTAGTTTTATTCTTACGCGCCAAGTTTTCATAACTTATCTAGTTAGCATGATCGCGTTTTTGTTATAGTATATAATAATTAATATAATTGTACAGCGTCTCACCTCGTTGTGAGGGAGTGTTTGTAACCCTTTTGCTCTCCGGCCCTTCGCCCACTGCAGTGCTAGCTGTAACCCATACGTCATATTGCCGTCCTTCGTAAAGGTTCTTTAACTCCATGGTTTGAGTGGATTCATAAGCATCTGAAGTGGACTCTGCATCCGCGCGGTATACTTGTGGCCCATCATTACTGGTTGAATAGAACATAAGAATTTCTTTCGTTATTCTGTAATTAATGTTAGTCATAACATTGGTCTATTATCTGACTCACAAGTAATTAAAATAATAATTTTATCTACAAACTTCTAGCAATCTTTAAGTGGCATTCATGGAATCGCGAACGTCTTGTTACGTTTCATTATCGCATAATTACTGAAGAAAAAAGATCCAAATGTTCAGGTGTAAAAGCTAAATAAGATTACAATTTAATAGAAGCAATTAAAACAATTATCCAACGACTGTCTCATTTAATTATGAATATCTCACACACTTTTTATATTTTACGTGAGTTTTCGAGATTTAATACATATTTTGTACATTCTATAGGTACTTTACTGGGAGTTCGTTGAAATATTATTTTCTAGAATTTCGTAGTAAGAAATGTAATTATCATTAAAAGTAGTAGTCAACGACCTCGCTTACCACTTGTCCATTCTGGGAATTTGGAATTTAAATTTCTTACTTTCTGATTTCGAGAAGTTACTTAATGTTAAATTATTTGCTACATTGGAATAGGAAACCTGTAGTTAAGTAAGAGTTAAGAGTTTTCCATGATATTTTCCAATGTTTATAATTTCAAAATATTTTTATATTTTTTAATTCATATAAAACAGTGAAAGAGTAGAAAATTAATGAGACTAGAGTTAAATTAGTTCAATATTTAAGAATTGGTTCCTGAAACTTACCTAGCAGTTGGTTTACAGTAGACCGAATAATGTAGCAATCTCCCATTAGGTTGGTTCGGTTTTTTCCAGCTTACCAGAAGTGTGGTTGATGACTGTGAAAGCAGTTTTATTTCTGCTGGGGCATCTGGCACTGATGTAAAAAAAGCTTAATTACGTACAAAAACTTTGTTAGTTAAATTGGTTAAGACTGACTATTTTTTTTTTTTTTTTTCAATATTTTCACAGAATTCAATTTGCGATTTTTCGTTGTAGGTATATTACAGTAATAAGTGTATCCAGTTAGTCAGACTCCAATAGTAAATGTTACAGTTTCAAAACTTATAGAGATAAAGGGTCCACGTCTTATAACCAAGTACTTGGGACTACGTTGCTTACCATCTTGAAGAGTAGCGCACACAATGGGGAAGGAGTAAGGACCGGTGCCGTAGTTGGAGAAACCGGCGACTTTGACCGTGTAGTTGGCGTACTTATACAAGCCCTGCAAACGGAGCTCCGTCACTGGCGATGTCGCGTTCTGCCATTGTCGAGCTGTCGGGAATTAATTATTATTAATCAAAGCTGAAACTATAGTACCAGTGGCTAGCATTATGTATCATGCACAAGCCCATGTTCAAGAAACGTGGAAGTGTCCTACACTGCCTGTCCTAATCTGCCTATCTCTTCAGGGATTACAAGCGCAATGTTACGTTTTTAAAATCAGATTAACCAGATTCCATTAGGTATACAGAAATTTAAATTTTATAAAGCTTATATTAATAGTTTATTTTGTCGGACATGGCTTCCAGGATAGGCCTCGGTAATGCATTTTAAGGCCTCGTTAAGAACAAATGCAGGGCTCTACGGGTCTAATTTTTTCTCAGAATGCTATGTAGCGATATTAGAATCGATTGATTAACTGATCGATTATTTATTTAAAAGGCCCGGTCTCTAATTTGTGCACTCTGGTGTTACTTACCCTGGGCAGCATATAGCACGGTGTATCCAATAAGTGCACCAGCTTGTTTGTGAGGTGGTATCGGTTGCCAACTAACTCTCAAAGCTGTTGATGTCACTCCACCACACTCCACTGATGTGGGACCTTCTTCTGGAGCTGATGTTAAAAACATGAAGTAAGGACCAAAAGGTTTAGTTCTTCAGAATAGAAATTATTCTTGTTCAATAAGCAATGACGTCTGACAATTCGTACAAATAAAGTTAGTTTCTTGTATTCCTTTCTTTGTGAGGTTTTAAAGCTATTAAAAGTACTAACGTAAAGAAAACAATAAAGCGACAACACTAATGGTGCCGTGGTGTTGTTTACGGAATATATATAGAATTAAATTACAAAGTGGGAATCCATTAGAAAAACGATAAGAAAGTTTGTGTTAAATAAATTTTGAAACTTTTGAAATGACTTACGAAAATAAAACGAGCCTCAGAAGGAATAGCTTTTTTATGTCTCATATAAAGTTATTCTTATTTTGAACTTCCATAATAAAACAATATTGCTTAGTAGAACTTCGTGAAAAAAAGAAATAAATAAAATAGGAACTTGGTATGTTTCCAGTTTCATTTAATCACTATCAAAAGACAGCACCGTGGTACGTAATATGATTAACCGTACGCATATTTTGTTAGTCTTTATATGTTTGTCTCAATAGAAAGACTAAAAGTACAAAAGGATATTTATAGTTACCTCCTTCCCTCGTGTCCTGGAACAGAGGTATTGAAAACGGTCCGTTTCCAGCACTATTGTAGGCTGCTATTGAAACCGCATATCTAAAGAGGAACGGAGCTCATTTTAAATTCAGTTCGGCCTGCATATGCAGTTCACTCATCGAAATTATCAATGTAACACCGTCTCCCACTCAAAATAAAAGAGAAGTGAACTTGTTATCTTTGTTAAAAATAATCGGAAGGCATTTACTTATAGATTATGGTATTGAGCTGTTTCGTTTGACAGAATTTTTTATGCTTAAAAACTAGCCTTTAAGGTTAAGAAAAACTAAACTACACATATAATTTTTTTTTTTTGATAAATAGTATGTACATGGGTTAACTCTACAAATAATATAACTCACCTCACTCCTTTCAATAATCCAGTGATAACAGTCTCTTGTTTTGAATATAAAGATGAAGTTTTGATAACTTTGTCACTGGCTTCTTGAGTATCTGCCATAAAAAACAAATTATGAAACAAATTATAAAAATATTTTGTTTATTTATTGTACCAATGGTTTTATCTACAAATCATTAATTTTATTTAACGTACGGTTAAGAAATATTTTGCAGGTTTTAATAATAATGTCATTACTCCACTAGCTCAATTACCTTGTATTCCACTAATTTGAGGTACAGCTCTCAAGCGATATCCTAAAATTAAACCGTTGTGAGTATCCGCCGGAGGTGGTATCCATTTTGCTCTGAGCTCCCCGGGCGAGTCAGTTTGCTCCAGCTGCACTCCCAAAGGTGGCGAGGAGGGTGCTAATGGATACATCACGATACATTTGAGTCATGATTTCTAAAGAAAAAAAGTTAGTAACGACAAACATTGCTATGCTAATAACTATGCTTGAGCTTCCTACAGGCCTGTCCCATTTTACACTATTTCATTTTATGGGTTTGAATTAGGGACAACATTTCAAAATTAAGATAAACCAGCGCTTTGTGTAAGTACAAACAAAGTAGACAGTATGAGATAAACTTCATAAAAGCTCTCTTGGACAATGAGAGCACGACGTCTCTGAAAAATGATAATATAAGTGGCGAGTGATTTCCATTGTCTAAGAATATCTGTACGGTCGGTTATTAAGATATTTTTCCTGTCTCTGTATGTACAATGGCGCACACACAATTACAAGTACGAACACAAACATGCGTGTCCATGACAATTGAGGAAAGATAATGCGGGTTATAAGTGTGAGGGGATATCTACAACCTATGGGAACTAACACTATATGTTACGTCCAAATTCCATTGTCCATTTATACACATGTTGTGGCTAACATAACAGAAACAAACATGAGGTAAGTGGTGAATATCATGCTCGAAATATTAGCGAGAATAACACAAATTAAGTACGTCGAAGTTGGGAATACATTCTTAGACATCACACATTTCATAACGATACTGTTTATTTCGGCCGTGGAAATATATGTACATATATTTCAGTACAAACAAACACGACTATACAACAAGAACAAAATTAAGTATCAAGCCAAGCTTTATTGCTAAACGGGCCTGACATTGATAAATTGTTATGACTCTCATTTCACAAAGTTAAATGATTTGGTCTTTATAAGTACGAGCATAAGATTTAGAATTGATTGATTTCAACGTCGTAGTAAGACGCAAAGTCTATATGAGCTATAGAACAACGTAGACTAGATAAGGAACAGAATTTCCTTATGAAAATTTATGTAATTAAGGTAATGTGAACAATGAAAGTACGTCAGAACTTTTGCTTGAAATATTTCTGCACAGGTTTTTCATAGACGCTAATGCTAACTTTTCTACTGTCACTACCTTCCAGAACTCGGTCTTACTGGTACTTAAAGCTAAATTAATTTTCAGTGCCACATTTTAAACCGAAACAAAAAGCAATATAGCATACACTGGGGCAATACCTTTCCGCTTCAAGAAAAGATCTTTTAACTATTTATATATGTATGTACTTTAAATTTTTTACATACCTCTTAACACAATAATGGAATCTAATTCATTAGAAGCATTAGGTATGGAAATAAAAAGCAAATTTCCATTAATGTAATTTGGATCTTATTTGCGTTTTCCGTTTCTCTCTTTTGTATTTCGTTGGAGTATTCGAGACCCATTTCTTTAGTATTTAGTACGAATTGGGAAAATGTTCGAAATATAAACTACTTAGAATTCTTAAAGGTATCATTATTTGGTTGCAGGGTATTATAACGATTAATTAATGATTTAAAATTATTCTCTACTGCGCAATTGTGTAACATTGACCTATATATATTCATAGACTGCATAGTAGTAGTAATAGCTTAATGGTTTAGATTTTAGCTTTTCATAACGAGGAGTCTAGGTTTCGATTCTCTGGAACGCAACCTTAACTTTACAACATTATGTTCATTTAGAATTCAACATGACTGGCTTTATCGGTGGATGAAAACAACGTGATACTTAGACGCGGCCCGTGTAGACTATGGTCCTTACACCTGTTGATTCGGAAAAAGATTTTTGCTTCGCTGTGAAACAACAATGAGGATACGAGATTCTCATAAAGCTATTTTCTTCATTACAAGCTATGCTATTAGAATACGGATAATGGCATCGGGGTTCTTTTAACATTTTTTTACGATTTAAAAAATCTAATGCTGTTAGACATTTCTATGACGAAATTAACATAACTAAAGCATTTATTTAAAAACTACATAATGCCCAACACAATATCTAATACATATGCAATCTGTGGATAACACAAGGTTATAGTCAACGTTACAGGATTCTCTATTGTTTTTCATCTAAGATTTTATTGAAGCAAACATCTAAAAGAAACGTAAAGAATTTTATTGATTGAAATCGAAAAAAGAGTAAGCGCTTCGTGAAATAATAAAATGTTCAACGAAGAGCTATAACGGTTGAAACAAAACACATAGTTGGATCGAGGACGAAGATATAAAATGGACAGTTTGAATAATGGGACAACCGATGAGGAACAAAGGTTATCGAGTGGCGACCACGTCTCGGTAAAAGAAGCGTAGGTCGCCCTCTCACCAAAAGGTCTGACGACCTGAAGAAGACAGCGGGAAGCTGCCGGATTCGGAAGGCCCAGGACCAGGTGTGGCGCTGATTAGAGGAGGCCTATGTCCAAGCAGCTGACATCGAGGGGCTGATGTTGATGAATAATACTAATACCTTATATAATAAAGATGTTTCACATAAATTTAAACAAAGTAAAGAAAGATTGGTTAAAAAATAAATGAAGTAGAGTCATAGAGTCGTGGGCAACGTCGTATAAAAGGCGTATATATAATATTATTTTGTACCTAAAGGTGGTTGTTGACCCGTGATTCTCCAGAAAAAAATTATTGAGTTTGCATAAACCTTAAAGACAAGTTTTATGCAATTTCTATATCTACATATATTGTATGACAAACAACATGGTTCATACTTGAACAAAGGAATGATTTATTCTATCAATGCTTCTCGTACTGTGTGTGTACTCGTATATTTCTCTAACGTCTTCCGGTTTCAACTGTGAATTGAACTAGGATAAGAACATCAATTTCGCTTTACATTTCCATAGAAATGTATTAATATCAGATGTATTGTTTAGTTAATAAATGTTAAACAAAGCATTTATTTGTCCATTAATTTTTACAGCATTACTATAGAAATGTATTAATATCAGATGTACAGTATTGTTTAGTTAATAAATGTTGAACAAAGCATTTGTCCATTAATTATTTATCGCAGTAATGAGCGCTGCGGATTAAAACACTCATTGTCTTGGCGAAGTTTGCGTTATTATTCTCAGTCTACCACTTGTTTTCATAATTGCGTCGTCTCATTGTATAGATAAGAAAAGCGTGCAGAATCTTTATTGTTAATATTTAAAGACTCAAAATTAATTTTAAATTACAGATTTGGTTATTTTTCGTACAAATGGGAAACGACTTAATGTTTGTTGTTACAAAAGCTCTATTCTTTTGAATTTTTCGATTTTCTAAGCGATATCTGTTGTAACTAAATGGTACAAGTGTACACCTTAGTGATGTTTTGAAATGTCACAGTTTTCGAATACAATAAAATGTTGTAATATTAAAAAATCAATGTTTTACATTATCCAGCAAAATTCTTACAGTGTAAGCCGTGGTCAGGAAATTCTTTATTAAATGTGTATTTCTACGTAATTCATTTTACCTTTAGATGATAAGGAAAGTAAACCGGTAAAATGGTTATTGATTACGGTGCTATCAGGCATTGCAATATAATGTCATCCTATTTTAGGGATTGTAATTAAAATCTTCATAATTTAAATATACATATGTCTTAAAATATAGAAAAAGGCACATTCATCATCCCCACCTTCCTCAGTTGTAGAAAAGCGCACTGGTGTTGAATAAGGACTTAAATCAGCTTGATTCCCACCAGCCACTCTCGCAGAGTAACTCGTTGCTGGCTGCAATTCTTCTATCTCGATTCCGTGACGAATCTCATCTAACCTATGGATTAAAATCGAACCCTATTAAATCTAAGATGGATTAATCTATTTTATTTTTAAAATGTATTAATATCAAGGTTAATTGATTCTAATTTAATTGCAGTCATATATTTCTTGACGATTGACGATTTTTTTATCATAATTAAAAAAGCTTTTACGTTTAATCTAGCTACGCGTAATGAAAAATCCGATATCATATTTTAAAATATTTACAATATCATTTATATTAAGAATTATGTATCTATTAAATAAAATCTTAGCAAAAGCGATGTACATACTTGGTCACATTAAGCGTCCTTGCGGTACTCCACGACATACGTTGGCTGTTCGTTATTTGCAAGCTGTAGTATTGAGCAAGCGATCGCGTCATATCTCGCCAGGACAGTTTTACTGATCGACTCTTTATCGAATCAACTGAGAGATCAGTCGGAGGCTGTGGTGGTTCTATATATAAAAAAGCTTGAGTTAATTCTAAACTAGATACTTCAAAGCAAGTAACAAAGAATCAGATATTGAAGTATTTATTGATATATTAAAATCCGTTTTTATGTATGGATATAAATATTGTTCTAGGAAATATCTATTATACTAGTTTCAATGTAATTTTCTAAAGTGTGTTACCTAATATAGTTAAGTGCACATTAAAAACATCTGCACCAAAAGGATTCCCCGCTCTGCACTGATATAAAGCACCGTCGCTTGTTTCCGTTTGCAGAAGTTCCAAGATATTCGTCACGCCGTCATCTGTTTTCACTTCTGATATTTTAACTCTGTTAGAAAAAATTACTTCGACTTAAACTATACCAATGGTTAATTTTACACTGGTTAAAAAACTTCATATGTCTGCAATTGATAATTAAGAAACATCAACAGCCAAATTGAAAGACAAAAATCAGATAATTAATCAGCCCACAAAAAATCACATATGCACATATGTACACAATAACAAAGTTAGGAAAAATATCACATATGTACACAACAAGAACATTAGG
Source organism: Elbella merops (assembly GCA_018244855.1). NCBI lineage: Eukaryota > Metazoa > Arthropoda > Insecta > Lepidoptera > Hesperiidae > Elbella > Elbella merops. The sequence continues at coordinate 8,971 of DWMG01002699.1, forward strand.
GGAATAAAATAAGAAAGTGTGTAGATTTAAAACATGATGGACATCAAGATCTAACCCACCTCTGAGTTAAAGGATTTATGGGTTTCCCATTTCTCGTCCACATTACTCTTATCGGATCATCGCCTTTCGCTTGGCATTCTATTGTGACATGTTGGCCGAGTTTCGCTGTTAAATTTCTCGCCGCGATATCGAAAGTCACTGGCTCTGGAAAGGATTTTCTTACATCAATTGTTTGTTCATCTATTATGTTGTAATGGTCGCTACTCGCGACTTTCATGGGAACCTAAGTAATTCCTATACAATAATTGATCCTTTATATCTCTCCCACAGGATCTGACTTAATAACGCATTTTACATAGCCCGAGTATTTTCCCAAGAATCAAATAATATTCATACAAAGTGTCAACAAAATCTTTAAAACCATTTTGGATGAATACATATCCAACCAACTTATTCTATTTTAAATAAGAAATAAATATACTGTCTGATATTCTTAGTATAAAATTGAAGTTGGAACTTATAGTTCTAGTAGTTTGTTCTAAGGAAATATTGCGTTTCCTGTGAACTTCGAGTGTAATTATCCTCGCTCATGTTCCACCCCCACTATTCTTAAAACAATTGTATATTACAATATTCTTTGTCTGCACTGATCAAGTCTTGATTTACCATAATAGAAACATTTATATAATACATGTATATATTCTGACATTGTGTATTATTCCACGGTTTTATATTAATTTTAATATTTTTAATAAATAAAAGCGAAATAGTTAAAAGAACAATAAAATAACAAGAATAAATTTGTTTCATCGTTAGCCTTTATCCATTCTCATTTAGAGAATTCTCATTATAAACTTATAGATAAGCGTGGGAACCACTACTCTAATGTGACCACAATCCATATACCACAATGCTTCCATATTTTAAAAAATAGTGTATTATTGCATATTTTAAACAATTAATTAGGAATATTACTATTTAAATGATTAAATTGTAATTAATAAAGCTAAGCTAAAGATATTTCGCAATAATCCACAGATACGAGCCAAGATACTGTGTTTTACGTGAAGTAAACACCGATTAAAAACAATTTCGTGGACAACAGATGTTTACAAAATTAGATTTGACCCAGATAATATAATGAATAAACTAAAATAATGAAAAATTACTAATTAATAAGAAACGACTAATTATTAATACAATCTCTTATGTGTCATTGTGCTCTAGGACAATAAGAAAACAAACAGAACGGAATATGAAATTTACATCAAAATATACAACATTTAACGCAAATACGAACCGAGTACATAAATATAATGGCCGGTAATCCCGGCGAGGGCTCGCTACGGTCATGGAATATGTGTGCACCAGGAACGAAATGATGCAACGGTAACATTGTTTTCATATGTGGTTTAATTAGGAGCATGGGGATTATTTGCGGATATGAACGATACATCCGCGCTAATTACGAATATGAAGAGAATTTCAGGTTTACGTTGATGATATTACTCTATGGCTAATGAATTATTTGTGAAGTAAAGGATGTGTGATTTAATTTATTATCGAATTGGTGCAGCGTGGAAGTATGTCAAAAGTTTTCTGTAGTTGCAGGAGAAATTGATGAAATGACAAAGAATGGCGCCGAAATGAGATACAAATTACACACTAATAAAAAAACAAAAGTTTGCGTTTTTTGTTCTTTTACGGCGAAACTAAAAAGGTTGGGCTGCGAAAGAAATAATTCCACGATACATACTTCACACCTACAATACATTTATTTGTGCAGCTTCTATCCCGTTAGTCGACTGAATAAATATATATAGTACTCAATTAATGTTTGTACTTTTATCTGTAAATAATTTTTGTTAAATATTTTTGAGTTGATATCTTTAACTGTGAATATTAAATGTACACATGATTGCTATTCACATTTAAACTTATTGCGAATATATTTGCGAATACTCGCAAAACTTTAAATATTTGATGAAATAAATAAATAAAATGTACGTATAGTAAAAGTATTTTTAATTTGTAACGTTAAAATACTTCTATTTGAATTTTTGGTTTTATCAACTTACACATGCTATCGGATCAGATGTGATAATGGCAGTGACAAAAACTAGAGAAAAGGACTTTCAGTGTACTGTTGAATTACGTGGTAATCATCAGAGTGAGTATCTTCAGCACAAGAATGGGCAAATACCAGTCTTAATAATTTCTTTTGTATATTTGTTTCGGATGCCGTACGAATATTTGTCCATGGGGATGACAATTATTTTCCCAATGCACGAAAATTTACAATAATATGACGAAACTCGAACACAACTGTCTTACAAATTATTTGATTGAAATCGCAGAGTTTCTGATACAGTTGATAAAGTTCTCAGATATGAAAATACATTTCTTCATTTCGATAATATTTCCAACGTTCACCATCAAGTGATCATTGATATGATTTTTATTTATGTTGAAGCTAAAATAGATAAACAGTTTCCAACGTCTTTAACCAAGAACTTGTATTGGAATTTCAAGATAACGTTCAAGTGTTCGGAACTTGACTTACTACGCTCCAGTTAGTGCTTGGTTTTACTCAAGGTTTTTTAGAATGCAAATAAATACATCATTCCAGATTTTCATTCGATTAAATTCAATAGTAAATATTGTGCTTTTTTTGTGGCCATGTGCTTCCAAATTCAAATATATTATATCAGTTCGTTATGGAATCTTAACTTAAAAAAAGAATTATTCCGACTGTCAATGGTAGTCAAAACTGTTGTAAACATAAATATGATAACTTTCCGTTTTATTTATATGAAGTTATTTGTAGAATATTCATAAATGTTCGGTATGACTTACTATTAACAGAAATCCATATAGTTTTGCTGAGGGCGTCTCCGACGCCATTTTCAACATGACACGTGTACAGTCCGGCGTCTGAGAGCGCCACTGAATCAAATATCAGTGAACCGTTCGACAAACTCAGGACTCCACCACCCGCGACCTCCAGCACTGGCCGCCAGGAGTCTGACACCACTAATAAACAAGAAAATGTTTATTAAAATCTTGCGTATCTTAAGTAAAATCCCATATAAAATCCGTACAAATGAACAGTCGCGTTTTAAATAATGAAATATCATTAGTAACAGTAACATTTGACACCAGTAAATATCTTAATACTTGTGTTCATTAAAACTATGTAAAGTTAGCTCTTCTATCTGTGGGCGGAGTAATTATGAACATCATACTAATAGAACAGCGCCGGGTTTCAAAGAACCCACTGTTAATTACGAAATATGAAATTAGTGTGAAATGTTTTAAATTTGTTTTCTTAAAATGTAACAAAAAAAAAGTAACATCATGCCTGTAATCCGTGAAGCGGTAGGCAGAGGAGTGTAGTACACTCCCACGTTTCACCAGTTATGTTTAGGTCCCATGGAATAGATGGTGAGCTTATTGCCATACACTAGGTGCAGATCCAGGCTCCGAGTCACTATTAGCAATTTTAAATTAAAAAAAACTAATAGCACCCGACCTGGTATTTGAACGCAAGACCGGGATTGACAGTCGCGCTAGCAACCACTCGACCATCGAGGCAGTCACACACAAAAAACACTTGGTAATTTTAATAATATGTTAAAAATTATAGAACAAATCCATAAATAGACTATACTAATAACATTTTACTACTAAATGTTTCATGATTGCTTATACACATGATTATTTATGTACATAGCAGTGACCGCTGCGATTTCGCTGCAATCGTCGGAAGTTCATGATAAAGGACCTCTTATAGGTCCGAAAGTAGTCGGGCTAACCCGAAATTCGTACGTGAGTAAACCTGGTAGATAATCATCATCATCAGCCT